>VUQR01016645.1:62291-88425 GCA_015108515.1 Hemichromis elongatus
CCCCCCCCCCTTCCTAACCACTGAACGCACATAGATGTGGAATTTTCCCAGTCAATTCACTGACCAGAGGGTATCTGCCTTGGTTAAAAATGTTTTTTTTTCTCATAGAGCCTGCACAAATGTTGCTGCCACTCCCTTCCCAAATGAAACTTGTGTACTTGAGCAGTTAATCCCCTTGGATTTGGCTATTAGAAAGTATTTGACCATACGTAGCAGTTTAACTGAACATCGGTGACTGTCTGTATGAAGGCTACTCTGAGTCAACACTGTTTCAAAGAAATGACTTGTCTGCTGAGAGCAAGGTAGTCTCACTATTCCTTCAATGTTAAACTATGAGGTAATGTTTATTCTCTGAGGACTTTATTTAGCATTTCTTCTTTTATTTCCTTTTTTGGGAAGTGTTTTTTTTTTTTGCCATTCCCCACCTCCTGATCACACTCCTCTGTCTCCTCCCTTCATTCTTGATGCATCCCATCCTCCTCCTCCTCTGGGTCTCGCTGTCTTTCTTCTTTTCCCACCCCTCCAAAAACCCACTTTCATTTTCTGATTATTCTCCTGATTGTTTCCCTCTCCCCCTCTCTTAAACTGTCACCTCTGCCTTTCCTCGCATCTTCTCCTCGCTTCTTCTTCCTTTTGATCCCACTCCTCCACTTAAATTGTCAACCCCTCATTCTCCACTTCCTCCTCGCTCGCTCACTGCCTGTTTCTCTGTCGCTTCTTTCACTTCTATTCACTGTCCTCCCCTTCCTCCTCATTCTTTGAATCTGCGCTGGCCCTCTGCCTCAGAGGCTAGGAAGGTTTGAGGAAATAACACCCATCCTCAGTGAATGAGCCATGCCAAACGGTCCCCCGCCCTGGTTGAACGGACCATTCGCAGTGTGACGCAGTGTGACCCGGTCCTGCATCGTAAATCTTTGCCAGCTTCCAAGTTGCTTTGCCACATCAGCATTGAAGGGAGTTAAGGCTACCCTTACTCTCTTAGTTATGTTTCAAATGCATGGTATATTACCTCATTCGTTTTTGAGTAGAAGTATAAATGCAGTCTAGAAGGACTGTACCACAGCTAGCAATATGAATTCTTGGAGCTGGCCCAGCAGAAGGCAGGGTGGGGGGAGAGACAGACGGGGGGACGTTGTGGTTCTCTGGGCCGGCAGTAGGAAGGGAAACGGTCCAGAGAGGCCAGCGTGGGAATGGGTCAGCATTTCTGACAGCTCAAGCCAAGCCCCCACCCTCTTTCCCTCGCCCTAACCATCCCTTCCTTAACTCCCCCATCTGCTCACAGCGGCCTTTTTCTCTCTCTCTCTTTCCCTCCCTCTACTGTTTTCAAGCTTCCTCTTCACTTTTCTCCCTTCCTTCCCTCTGTCCCTCCTCTTGCCAAGGAGGGGTGAAGAAGTCTTTTCTCATGAGCTTTTCCCAAATTGTTTTCACTGACATTTCTGAGATATTCTACTGTAAAGAAAATATTTGGACATGCTTCTCCCTAATAGGCTCACCGATGGCGATGTTCAGTGTGCTTTCCATGCAGACAGTTTAAATCAGCAAAAACACACTACTCAGGGTGTGAAACGCATGTTATTCATATGCTGCACTGTAGCTGCCCAGTGCACGGTGTCCGTAGTAAAGCGCCAATAATGGGCAAGTTTCCTATATTTACATGCTGTACTCGACCACTCAAGAAATAGGCGTCTGGTGGAGACTATGTGCTGGTAACCTGCAATTTATTGCTGTGGCTTCACATCATTTTGTACAGGAAAAGTTGTCGACTATGATAAAATCTGCAGATTACTCCTTTTTCCATTATTGTGCACACCCCTTCCTTTCCCATTTTTCATTTCCCGCTTCTCCTCTTTATCCTCACTCTATCCCATTTCACTTTCTTTTCACTTTCATTCTCTTCTTCTCCTATTTTTTCTTTCTTCCATTATCCACCATTCCACCTCTCACCGTATTTCTGTCAGTATGCTGATAGAGTTTGGGGGCCTCGCTATGGAAAGGGATATTAAATCAGGGCTTTGGTTGTGTATGTGTCTCCAGCCAAGGCTGTGATTGACAGGAATGCTAATTCAGCTTTCAGGAGTTTTTTCTGTCTTTCTTTCTTCTTCTTCTACTTCTTCTTCTTCTTCTTTTTTTTTTTCTCCTTACTGAGGAATCTTTAACCCTGAGATTGTCGTCGTCACCGCCACCGAGGAGTCCTTTGTTCCATTTTTAGCTGTTTTCATTTTCTCATGACATTCGGTGCTGTTTCTGGGACGGTTCAGTCCTTTGGGAATTACAGCAATTGTTGTTTCACAACTTTTTTTTTAGGTCTCACAAAAACATCACTCTGCTCAGATATTTTAAATAAAGGTTAATGTCCTTTTTGCTGCAGTGGAGCTCAATTGACCTTAATAATGAATGGAAAAGATGTATTTTTCTGTTTGTTAAAATGTAAATATTGTGCTAGCGCTCTCAGTATACAATGTATATCTCTGGCCCGCGGGGCTGGAATTCAGGATAGACCCTCCTCTGGATAAAGCTGATTTTCTACACCCAAAGATGCTGAATCGTTTAAACTAAGCAGACACACATGCACATGTGTAAAGCATTGCCTGACGTCACTGATGTCACCGTCCCACAGGTCTAGCTTGGGCGTTAGCAGATTCATCTGTTCTGTTATGACTAATCCTAACATCCCTCATATGAGAGGGAGAGGATGTTGGGGGGAACAGCAGAGTGGAATGGGGGGGGCTGTTGTTCACAAGCTGTAAAACCTCACATAAACCGAGGCGGCTTTAGCTCGCCTCGCCACACGTGTTGCAATTAACATGCAACGGCATGCTTCGCTGGCTGGCCTCAAAGGCTGCACTGTGACGTTAGGTAGCTGGGCATGTGGTGAGCAGTGGGAGTGTAAAGGTCATTTAGGGCAACACAGATCAAGCATGGAGCTGAGTTCATAGATGTCAGGTGGCCAGAAACACTGCACTTTGGGAATGAATTTGATACCTCAAAGGTCTTGGGTAGTATTGCATTGTTTGAAAAATGATATATGATTTTACTTTTGGGTGTAGTCTCTTTTCCTTAAAACTGTATATTGTACTTCACTCGACAGTTTCCTGCATTCCCCAGACTGACTTTGGACAGACCCCAGAGAAAGGCCTGAACTTGTTGCTTTCAATCAAATTTAAGAACATAAATATACAGTAGCTTGCAAGCCAGCTAGACTTTTCGACAGCTGTGTCTTGTTTGTGATAGCATGCAGCCACATTATAATTTTATAACTCAGATCATGTCTCTGAATGATTGTATGGGGTATAATGCCGAAAAAACAGATCTTTGCCCATGTTTTAGACGTGACTTCCAATAATGCGTCTGCTGTGTGCTTATATGTAGCGGTAAGAAAATGGAACAGAAAAGAAAAAAATGTAGCAGTGCTCAATTAATTTAATGCAAGAAATAATTTGTGCATATGTTTGAGCTTGCTTGTAAGGACTAAACTTTTATTCTGCTGTCAGAAGTTGTTCATAGTTAAAGAGTGCAATGCAGCATTTGTGATCTCACCCCAACCGTCCATGGCAGGTGGCTGCCCTTCCCTGACCCTGGTTCTGCCTGAGGTTTCTTCTGTTTAAAAAAGGAGTTTTTCCTTCCCACTGTCGCCAAAGTGCTTGCTCATACGGGGTCGTCTGATTGTTAGGGTTTTCTCAGGGTCTTTATGTTATAATATAAAATGCCTAGAAATTACTGTTGTTGTGATTTGGCACTATATAAGTAAAACTGAACTAAAATTGAATTATCGGAAAGCCACCAGGTGGTGATAGCTCTGATGGCAAAAAGACTTCCAGGCCTGTAGAAGTCCGTGGCAGAACGGCTTAGTTTCATACTCACCAAACACACACCTGTCGAGTTTATTATTTTGAGTCATGTTAAATTAAAAAAATGAAATCTATTTTAAAAATTTTGTTCATAACAAGTTTGATAATTGAGGATTATCTGTGGTAATAGGTCACTGGTGAAGTTGTTAGACATACAGTTTCTCTTTATCAGACATGTTTGGGGGTTTTTTTGCAACCAAGATAACTGCCAGAACGCTAATTTCGAAACTTCAAAACGGGACTTCAGGAACTAACAAGTGACATCACGATAGCTATATCATCTTTATCACCAGCTAGCATCCTGTTTTTTACAGACCAGTGAGCACATCTTGTTTAAACTTTCTTTATGTCTCTTAGAATGATGATAAGACGAGTGTTTACTGAGGTCAGAGAGTGAGGCAATCAAGGGTCATTTGCCTCGACATCTATGAAATCATTAGTCTTTTTGTGAGCAGAGCAGTCACCCCTTGCTGCCTATTAAGAAGAATGCAGGTTCATTTTATTTTATTTTGTTCAATCCTTTTTGAATATATGTAATCAGTTGTATTAGAATTTATGTCATCCCTATGGAAAAAGAAAACTGGAAAACCAAATAAAAAGATTTAAAAAAAGAAGACGAATGCAGGTAGCATTTTCTCTTGACTAATAAGCTGCGTTTGTCCTTTGTACTATATATGGTGGCCAGCTAATCTTGCTTCATATGTCGCATATATAAAACTGCAAGAGTAGTATCAGTGTTTTCATCTAACTCTGGGTGTTTCAGTAAAAGCTGAAGTTGTCTATCATTTAATTGATGCATGCTTCAGCTATGCACGCACCAAATACAGCTAAGAGAAGTTTTATTGTAGTATATCAACTCTGGAAAAATATGATTGCTAAATTTTATGCTGTATTAAATTCTTTGGAAGAATTATGAACTTTTAAGATTACATTGGTTATTTGCCAGTGTACACACACACACAGCTCTCCGTTCCTGCACTGACCGGACTAGTACAAGCTGCTGGCCAGAAACACTGTTTCACTGCTCTCTTATCCTTAGCCAAGCCATGTCTCCAGACAGAGTTTTTATCAGCTCGTGAAAACTGCAGCAACGATAAGAAGTATTGGTGGTTACACAGCTGACAGCTCCACTTGATAGAAGAGAAGGGGTGGGGTGGAGGGACTTGGGGTAAATCCACCAGATTTGGTCACTGCGAAGATTACAGTCCAATTTAAAGAACCGTTCACTTTGAAGTTTCTAACTGGTAAGCTAAATTGAGGATAGGGTGAAAGGAGATGAGGGGTTGAAAGTTGAAAATAGATAATGCATGCCTTTGTCTTTTCACTCTCTCTTTCTTCTTTCGTCTTCCCGCAGGATGGCAAGGAATGATGATGATGAAGAGGAGGCAGCCCGTGAGAGGAGGCGCAGGGCGCGCCAGGAGAGGCTGAAGAGCAGGGATAGCGAGGAGCCCAGCGGCCAGTCGGACAGCCTGGTTATGACCAACAGCCACAGGTATCGCAAAACAAGCTCTCGTACGTAGTCCATCGGTTGACTGATTGGCTCCCTTTTTTTGGGATCAGCTGCAAAGGCGAGAGAGCACCAGTAAAGTCGAACTGATAAACTCTCAACGTAACCCTCTGGGTTTACGGTGTCAGGGTTGGAGCTGCATGGTTTGATAATCTACCACAAGAGGTTTTTGAGAAAATAGTCAGCTGTAGTTGTTGTAGCTGTAGCATATGTTGACTTTGAATTTAAACAGAAGAATGTAAAAAAGCAGTAAAGGAGCCAGACTTCCATTATTAGTCAAATAATGACGTCACAGCAGCTGTGATGAAACTTGGACTATGTCTGAGGAGGCTGAGGATGGAGGCCGTGCAGAAAGCGATTCAACACTAAAACTGTGACTGTGTGTGTCTGCTCATCTGTGTAAGCAGAGCTCATTTTGACCTCACAGTTTGAATAATTATTCTTATATACCCTTTAAATGAATATAATCACTGTTACTTTAGTAACAGTTGGAAAAAGTTGCAGTGATACAGAAAAAAATGCGTAACTATTAATTTCTATGCATTTTAAAGCTTTGAGATAAATTGTGTTGGCTACAGTGGAAGTGGTGGGTCGCCCTGACATCTAGTCACACAGACACTGCTTTGTGGTGATGAATATTTCCTCTCTGTAAGCTCTTAGATACATCCTGGGGAGGTCAAACAACGAGGGGATTGTGCTGGAGGATGCTGAGACAGGACCTAGTTCTTGCTAGCCATTGTTGATTGTGCAGATGCAAGGATAATGTTTGGCAGACTTTTAGGTCACAGTATTCTGAGTAATGCTGTAGTCATGCCTCGAGGTGGAAAGATATTCACTGAATATTTTAGTTTAGAAATATATATACGCTTACTTGACACTTTAGGTACGTCTTGGTATTACCCAGATCGGCCCTCTTGTGCCTTCAAAACTGTCTTAATTCCTCATGGCAGAGATATAACTAGTTGGTGGAAACATTCCTCGGTGATTTTGGTCAACTGCAGATTTCTTGGCTGCATATCTCCCCTTCTACCACATCCCTAACAGGAGATCTGGTGACTGTGGATAGAGATCTGGTGATTCTGGAGGCCATTTGAGTACAATAACTTCATTGTCATGTTCAAAAAAACAATGTGAGATGACTTGAGCTTTGTAAAACGGTGCGTTATGATGCTACACGTAGAAATCACAAGGTGGGTGCACTGACCTCAAAGCGATGGACGTGGTCGGCAAAAAAAACTCGAAAAAATGAAAATACAGGATTACAGAAATGAATGCCACAGAGTGTACATAAAGTGCAGTTGCAGTCTAGCAGTGTGAAGCAGTGTGACAGTTCAACTGTTTAGGAGGGAGATGGCGAGGGGAAAGAAACTGCTGGGCGGTCCTGGTTTGCAGGTTTCTGTACGTCTGCCGGAGGGCAACAGGTCAAAAATTCTATGTCCAGGGTGTGAGGGGTCTGTGATGATTTTCCCTGCCCGTTTCTTGGTTCCTGAAAGATGCAGGTCCTGGATGGAGGGCAGGGGGGCACCGATGATCTTTTCTGCTGCCCGTACAGTCCGCTTCAGTCTGCGCCTGTCCTGTTTAGTGGCTGCTCCATACCAGACAGTGATGGAGGAGTACAGGACAGACTCAATGTCTGCAGTGTAGCACTGGATCAGCAGCTCCTGTGGAAGACTGTACTTCTCCAGTTGTCTCAGGAAGTACATCCTCTGCTGGGTCTTTTTAAGGAAGGAGGAGATGTTGGTCTCCCACTTTAGGTCCTGTGAGATGGTGCTAACCAGGAACTTGAAAGTCTCCACAGTAGACACTGGGGTGTCTGATATGGTGAGAGGGAGCAGTGTTGAGGGATGTCTCCTTAAGTCCACTTTCATCTCTACAGTCTTAAAAGGGTTCAGCTCCATGTTGTGTTGACTGCAACAGATTACCAGCCGCTTAACTGCCGGTATGCAGACTCATCACCATCTTGAATGAGGCCGATGACAGTGGTGTCATCTGCAAACTTCAGGAGTTTAATAGCTAAGTGGTTTGTATTGCAGCAGAAATAAAGACTTTTTTGGTGAATCTCTATGAGTTGTAACCTCAGTTCCCTGTCCTTACCTCACAGGAGTAGCACCTAGTGGGATCCATCAGCTGTAGGCCATCTGCTTTTTATTTGATTTGATTTGAGGTTTGATATGTTGGGCATTCAGAGATGTTCTTCTGCGTCCCGTGGTTGTAAAGGGTTTCCTTCATATCAGCTCGAAGCAGTTGGGCCATTTTTTCTGACAACAGCAAGGCATTTTTTGGAAAAAGGGGGCTTACTGAATATATATGGATACATTTTCTCTTTTTCAAACTATTCTATGTAACCTCAAGCAATGGCTGTGTGGGAAAATCCCTGCAGATCAGAAGTTTCTGAAACACTCAGAAAAGCCCCTCCGCCACCAGCAATCATGCCACGTTCAAAGACAAATCACCTTTCTTCCCCCTTCTGATGCTCAGTTTGAACTACAGCCATTGGTCTTGATCCTGTCTACATGCCTAAAAGCACAGAGACACAGTGATTGGCTGATTAGATATTTGCATGAGTAAGAAGGTGAACAGGTCTACCAAATGAATTAGTCAGTGTATTTTTTTGGCCACATTGAAGCAAAGCTCGATGGAAAGGTATCTTGGTTTGTTTGGGGGTCATTTAGCGCAGGCAAAACTAAATACATTTTTTTATTTGTGCTCTGAGGCAAGGCTCGATCCTCATGCATTTGGCAATGTTTCACTTTGTGAGTTAAATTTATGCCACAGCAACTATTGACTCGGCATCTAAAAACACGCTAACTACGATAGCATGTTAGCATGCTATCGTAGTTAGCATTTAGTCCAAAGTATTAGCGGGTGTTAGCATGGCTGTGGACTCTAGGCTACGGCTGTATCAGAGCACATACAAAAGTCCCTAACTAAAATCCAAATTTACATTCATTACAAAGCCTCACCTGAGTTTATTGGAAGAGCTGTGGTGAAGACCTGTCAGTAAAGCTCTTGGTCCACATTTTCTGCTGTTCTCGGCTATAAAGCTGTCAGTAATAATTCTCTTTCTGGAAATTATGGTTACACAGGGGTTGTGACCTTCCACCAGGGACACCTCAGAGGTAACAGAAGATCATTTCATGGATTAACTTTCCATGCCCACATTTTCATAACAGCTGACGTCTGCTGTGACCTCACCGCTTCCTCCTCTTTGACATGAATACACACAATGTAACATTTGTGCCATCTCTCTCTTTCTCTGTCTCTCCTCGCAGTGTCACAGAGACGGTGTCTGTGAGCAGCTCTTATGGAGGCGGTGGAGATGACGAGGACACAGCCCTACTGGACCGCATGGCCAAACGTGAGGAGAGACGGCAGAGGCGCATGAAGGAGGCGCTGGAGAGACAGAGGCAGCTGGACCCCACTGTGACGGAGGGCAACGACAGCACGGCCACGGAGAAAAACAGCGCAGAAGAGGAGAGGCCCTCCTCCTGGCGTAGGGGGCGTTACCGTGACAATGACGACGAGGCTGAGAAGACGGAAACCTATAGCTCGAGAAGAGAGGAGGAGAAGGAGCGAGAGGAACCGAGGGAGGAAGAGCAGGCTGCTCCTGAGGGCGGAGAGGAAGAAGCGGAGGGCGTACATGAAGTAGAGGAGCAGCCAGTTGCAGTTGTGGAGGACAAACCGAGAAGGTCTTACTTGAGAGACCAGGTCAGTTCACAGGTCACTGTCCTTCTTTCATTTCAGACATTTATTTCGCTTCTGTAACCGACAGCCTTGGCACATTTGATCGTTGTTTCTTTAGGCGTCAATTGAAGAGCCTAAAATGCAAAACAAGGTATGGTTAGTGATTTGTTGTCTTTTTTGTTTCTTTTGATTTGATCGCTTTGCTTACTTTCAAAGAACTGCTATAATCCTCTTTCACAGGACTTCGCTGAAGAAGAAAGACATTCGGTAGTCAGTGAAAGTTCAAATCAGGCCAAGTCGTCAAATTCAGAGGCTGAGGAGGCTACAGTAGCATCAGGGGAAGCTGAAGAGGTACCCGAGGATGATAATGTAGATAATTCCCAAGGGAGCAAACCTATGTTACTAAGAAATGACAGTGAAGAGGACTTTGAGGTATCTGAGATACTGCAATCAGAGGATAATGAGGTATCATATATGCGGTAAGAACTTCAGTAGAGGTGTGATGCACAGCACGTGACATTTCTTTGGGTAACTTCAGTGTCTAACTAAACAGCAATATTTACATGTTAAAGCTCAAACAACCGCTTGATGAGCCCGTCTTGTTGAGTTGTTGAATTATGACACTGAAATCACCCGGACACCTCGTGCCGTCTAGCGTGGTTTGCGACATTTGCAAGCTGGTGATGACCGGTCTGCGTTTGATGAGGTGCGGTTTACAGTCGTGTGGTCGGACTTTTAAAAGCGTTAATGCTATGCTCCACAGAGTGGTCACACTTTTTTCTGTTTTTTTTTTTCTGCATGTGTTTCACCTCAGCCATGAGTGCAACAACACGTCACATTACACTGGCTCCACTCCAACAACTCAGTGAGGCATCGGGTGATCTTCAGATATCTGTCAAAAGTTTAAGACCATAGAAGATTTTTTTTGGTTCCCTGTATTGATTTGGTACAGGGTATTGGTGTTGTCCGTTAGTTAATCTAATGTCTGGAACAAGCTCCTTTAGACCATATTCCATCAGTAAGAGCAGTTTGCTGCACTCACCAGTAGTTGTAATGTAGGACACCAGCTTGTCTGCAAACAGTCAGCAATTTTTGCAGTTAAAATATGCGACTGTCCATCTTCAGAGTAAAAACTGTGCTCTCCCACTGGAAAAAAAAAGCAAATTTCAAAAGCACAGCATTTACTATTTCTTTACTTTTTGTTTCTGGTGTAGGCTGCACTCGTCGCTGTTTCAATAGAAAAGTTGGCGAGTGTGTGCAGACAAGTTGGCGTCTTCCACGCAAACTGATGTGTTTGTTTAATGTGGATCCACCACTTCAACATAGACAGATATGACAAAAAAAAAATGGGGAAAAGCATTTAACTGAGTCAGCATTTAACATTGAAATGGTCTCAGAGCTAGAGTAAGAACGTTTATAGCGCTTTCTCAGTAAAGATTCATAATTTGTTTTACTTTCATAATATATGCCGTGGTCTACAAAATTTGACTGGATATGACAGAAATAGTAATTATCACATATAAGACTTTAATTATGTTGCTGATTATGGACAGCAAGTGGATGTAGTAAATATCCAGCTGGAGACACTCCCAGGGTGATGACATGTGAGATAATCCTTTGTCAACAGTAATTCTGGAGTGGACGTAGTGTGATGTGATGTTCTGTGTTATTTTATTTGGGCGTGGTCTCTTTCTCTTGTGGGATATCATGTGATGTCACTTCACTCTACGCACCTTTCTGCCTACCTTTGTTGCTCAGTGTCCCTCTATCTCTCTTTCTGTGTCTGTGCGTGTGTGTGCGTGCATGTGTGTGTGTCGGGGGGGGGGGGGGGGCCCCCGGGGGGGGGGGGGGGGGGGGGGGGGGGGGGGGGGGGGGTGGGGGGGAGGGGGGGGGGGGGGGGGGGGGGGACAGGCGGGGGAAGTAGGCGGAGATCTGGCGGATGGGTCTGATGGGGCCGGGGCAAACGTCTATGGCCATGTGTTCCTGGATGGAGATGCTGAGCTTCTTTCCTCTCCGAACCGTCATAGAGTCTGAAAACAAACAAACAAACATGTTTACACGCTGTTCAGAGATTTGGATCTCACACTAACATCATTAAATTCACATTATTTAGTTTATTTCAGGTTTCTTGAGGTTTTTGTGTGTTTTATTTAGTTTAAATGCAGATTACTTGTATTCAGATTACTTTAACTTAGTTTTAATTTGGTTAGTTAAGTTTAGATAAAACAAAAAGTTTTCTGGACTAACAGCATTAGAAGATGATGTTTTACTCCAGCACCTGTTAATTGTGTTAAAATGAAGCCACAGCATGAATCACATAACTATGATTTATTGGTTCAGCTTTATGTGGGTTTACTTTCAGTTTGGTTACGGTTATATTTACTTGGTTTGGTGTAGCATAACTCATTTATTGGGTTCAGTTGATCTTAAATTTGGGTTAGTCTGGATTAGTAGTCTGGTTTATTGTCTCTGCTTAGGTTTGTTAACCCGGGTAGTTACAGACTCAGCATAAATCGTTAACCCAAACTGTTCTTTTCCCAAACCCGACCAAACCAGCTCTGGATATCCGTTTGGACCCGAGGACTCGTTTTTCTGAAGTGACTCATAGAAACACTGAATAAAAGCTGAATAGATCAGTCTGTTGTGATGAACACCTGAGGAATACTCGAGTGTGTTTGATGTCAGATTTCAAAAGAAATAGCAAGAGGCGTTCGGGAAATTAGTCATGGGAAAGGTGTCGCTGCTGTCACAGGACTTAATTGAGCCACCAGGAGATGAAAAGAGTTTGAAGGGAGGCTCAGATTTTAGGCGGTTCATGACTAATTATCCCAGATTTTTCTTCCTGGCAATGAAAGAAGACATTGTCGTCATATTTTGAGGAGAATCTCTGACGGTCACAGCCCTGAAGACGCGGTGATTTTAAGGGATGGTGTTGGTGAATTGTGGTGATACCGTACATCACACAGCGCTGCTTTCTAAGAACTGGATGTGACAAACTTCACCTCAGGTAAAATAATCACAGTGAGCCGTGCAGCCTGTCCCAGCATTCATAGGTGTGAGCGGCAGCGCACACCTGCACAGGTTAGCAGTCTGCTGCAGACGGGCGATCCATCACGCCCTGTTAGCTGAATGTCATTACAAAATAAAATCCCAGAGGAAGAAAGGCTTGAACGTGCATGAACTTATCCTTCTGTTTGGTCTCATTATCCTCGCACAGCTTTTCCTCCTTTCTGTATAACTGCACTGTAATCATACGCTTTGTTTTCACAACCAAGTGCTATTTAAAACATCCGCAGCTCTCTCTGGATGACTCGAGTGAGGATGCCTTTTCCTGCTGTGGCAGTTTGTTCAATAATCCTCTGACCTAAAATTAAATGCAGTGTTTTATTTGACAGAAACTCGGTTTTATTTTGGCACTAACAGCACATCTCAGACAGACGGCGGCAGTTTTATTGACAGCCGGCTGTAACACTGATAAATATGTTAAGCCAACTGCAGGCGACTACTGTTGTGGTCCAAAGACAGGAATAGACTCGAGCTGCAGGAGAAATATGAGCTAAACTCTTTTCTGGAGCCTCGTCGTCAGCCTGCAGATACAGCCTGTCTTTATCCAGATGTGTACAGATGCACAGATGTTCAATCCTATTGTCACTTTCACAGCTGCTGATCTCCATGAACATGCCACACCCCAGGTCAGAGATGAAGACCTGGACCACCTGAATAACAGCAGGCCAGGAAACTAGCATCAGATCAACCAGAAGGAGGACAGTCCAGCATCCAAGACAATTTATGATAACTAGACCCGGCCAGGCAACCCAAACCTGGATAAAAAACACCGTAACTGAACGACCAGAGTCACAGTCAGAGTACCAAGGCAAGAAAAACAAGTGCGACCACCAAAAAGCCAAAAGTCATGACCTGCAAGTCTGAGGACAACATCGATTCACTTTATAACATAGAGGAAGCCCAACAGTGAAAATCAGCAGGACCTCAGTCAAGACCCCAGGCCAAGCTGACGCAGGCCACCGTACATACATTCAGGACACATTAACTATGTGAGCAGTGATGCCTGACAGCAGAAGTTGAAGTTTAAGTGTTGCTAGACTTTAGACAAAGTCTTGCTGATGAAAAGAAGACATGAAAAACTGTCGATGTCACTGAAAACAGATGCATCACGTCTCAGAGAGCACGAGGGAGAAATAAGGTTAGGGATTCACATGAGTGGGACAGAAAGTCATGGAAGGCTTCCCACAGGTGTTTGTCTCCACAGAGACCACCATCATCATCATCATCACCACCATCATCATCATCACCACCATCATCATCATCACCACCATCATCATCATCATCATCATCAT
Source organism: Hemichromis elongatus (assembly GCA_015108515.1). Classification (NCBI taxonomy): domain Eukaryota; kingdom Metazoa; phylum Chordata; class Actinopteri; order Cichliformes; family Cichlidae; genus Hemichromis; species Hemichromis elongatus. Next base: position 75,689 of record VUQR01016645.1, read on the forward strand.
CATCACCACCATCATCATCATCATCATCATCACCACCATCATCATCATCATCATCATCACCACCATCATCATCATCACCACCATCATCATCATCATCACCACCATCATCATCATCATCACCACCATCATCATCATCATCATCACTACCATCATCATCATCACCACCATCATCATCATCACCATCATCATCATCACCACCACCACCATCATCATCACCACCATCATCATCATCATCACCACCATCATCATCATCATCACCACCATCATCATCATCATCACCACCATCATCATCATCATCATCATCACCACCATCATCATCATCACCACCATCATCATCATCATCACCACCATCATCATCATCATCACCACCATCATCATCATCATCATCACTACCATCATCATCATCACTACCATCATCATCATCACCACCATCATCACCACCACCATCATCATCATCATCATCATCACCACCACCATCATCATCACCACCATCATCATCATCATCATCATCATCATCATCATCACCACCACCATCATCATCACCACCACCATCATCATCATCACCACCACCATCATCATCATCACCACCACCATCATCATCATCATCATCATCACCACCATCATCGTCACATCACCAGCACATCATCATCATCACACACCATCATCATCATCATCATCATCACCACCATCATCGTCACATTAACGAGCACATCTGTAAAGCGGAGGGTTCTGCAGTCTGTAGGTTTGGAGAGTTCGGGTGTGTTAACAGTGACAGGAGTGGACGTCACAAGAAATTCAGCCAGAGCAAAAACCCAGGAGCTCCATCTCAGACTGCACAGGCCTGGGTCAAAGGTTAAAGGTTAAACATGGCAGCACGGTTAGAAACAGACTGAACAAGTATGGAAGGGCCGCAGGAGGAAACCTGAGCTTTGTGGAAAGTCATGAATCACAAAACTAAACTCATATCAGAACAAATACCTCAGACCGGCTGTGCGCACGGCACCGGAGGGATGATGATTTGGGCGCCTCGGGGTCACTGATTGGACCGTGAGCTCCTTCATCAAGCTGCATCTCAACAGTAAGCACCGAGTGTTGGACCTCAGCAACACAAACTGAAACACCTGTGCGAAAGGACACCTGTTGGTCTGTTCATCATAGACTCGGCTGTGCTGGAGGGAGTTACTGTCTATAAGTGCAGAAAGGGAGCGGGTGCAGCTCTGTAAGCTCAGAGCTAACAGACGGCTCACACACTGACAGTTTGTAAAGACCCGACGCTTCTCTGCGACCTGTTTCTGCTGCCGTCAGGAGGTGGACGCGTTCGATCCCTCGTGTTAAAGGAAACCCTTTTCTTCTGTTTGACACATCGTAGTCCTGACAGCAGCTCCACGCCGCTGCAGGTAGCTGACAGCAGGTGTTTAATGAGGAGTGTGTGTGTGTGTGTGTGTGTCTGACACATGAAAAGAGGGAAGCCCGGGCATGCAGGGCTCGTAGAAAGCACAAAGAAAAGGTGTCGCAGCAGGACGCCGACACACACGGGCTGATAAAAACAGGAAGTTTAACAACCACAGTCCTGTAAGGCCGTGTGGACATAACGGGGAAAAAATCACACGACCTGAAGGCCCCGAGTGTGAAAAGTTAGCTCACTAACGAGTGTTTAAAATTGCTGCTTACACACACACACACACACACAGCGTGCAGGATGCATGAACAGCAGGGGGAAGTCAAACAGCTTCTTGGGCCTCGAGCCAGAATATTTAATCAGTGAGCCCCTGAGGGAAGATCTCCACCTGCTGCAACAGCCAGACAGGTGAGACGCCTGAACGCAGCTCAGACTGCAGAGTGAGGGCTCAGCTCCGGCTTACAGGCAAACCAGAGTAATCAAACCGCAGTCAGAACGGCTCACATCAGCCCCGATGTGTTTGCTTTAGATCAGCTTTGCTTTCACATTAACTAGATCTTTGAGTCAAGCTCACTTTTGTTCAACTGACCTACAAATGAGCTAAACTAGTCCAAGAAAACAGTTCAGAGATCGGCTTTAAATACTCAAAGGCTATGCCCACATGTAGACAGGCATCGGGTTTATATCTCTGTACACATGAGAAGGCAAAAAAAATGATCTCCCGCGCTGTCGAGAGCATGTCGAACCAGCAGGTGGCAATATAGCCGTAGCGGTTAAAGTGTCGCGGTTGGTTGCGGCAGCGGCTCAACTGCAGAAGGAGAGAGGTAGTGCTGCACAGCTGTGTGCTACAGCAACAGCCAATGAAAAGCTCACAAACGGGAACGCAGCCACAAAAGGAGAGGAACAGAAACAACGTCAGTTCGTGCATCAGGCTGGAAACGTGTTTATTTCTGCTGTAAAGTTTAACATGGGAGTCTATGGGGAGCCCCTCACTGCTGGAGCCTCTAGTGGACGTCAGAGGAACTGCAGGCTTCGGCTTGATTTTTGAACATTGTTTTATACAAAGGCTGAATGAAATCAACGAAGATAAATGCAAAGTCCCTCTAAATTCAGTATGTGCTGTTATTATTTTCAGAAATTTACGCTGATGACATCAGTGTCCCATTCTATTTGCAATATTTTTAGTTCAGCCATGCCTGATAACATTTCATAATGAAAACTTACTAGTCTCTATATTCCAATGCCTGAACACAAAGTCAGTAACTCATCTGCTCCTGTGTGAGAGCTGAATCCTCACGCTTTGACCTTTCAGAGTAAGACGCCAACAACCCTTCGTCTCCAGACCTGAGGAGTGCAGGCTCGAGCAGAGTCACCACCCAGGTAGAGGTAAACAGTCTCAGAGGTATGATTCACTTTAACGTTTACATGTGAATATGATATGAAAACACATTTTAATGGACTTTCAGTCTTTTCAGCTGCAGTACATGCATGAGTAATGGCTTTAGGTGCTGGTTATAAGAAATACTTAAGATTTCTTCATTAATAGAAAGACTTTTAATTAAAGGCCATGATGAAGCAGAAAAGTTTTCTCAGAGTTTTCTTCGAGAAATGTGGAGCATAAAGCAGCGAGTGCTGCCTCTGCTCGAACACTCTGGGGACGCTCAACAGCAGCAATAGTATGCAACTCCAAACCAGCTCCGCCCTCAGGAGAGCCGACTCAAATTAAAACAAAAAATACACAACGGGCAAAATAAAAGTACGTAAGTCACTGCTTCTACCGCCAGGCTCCGTACCGTCACTCGTGTTTCTGCTTTAAACACTGAAATTCAAAGTATTATGTTTGTATTTCGTTCTATTACTTGCTTATATGGAAGGCCACACATAAAATTATTTAAGTAGATAAATTAATAAACCAATATGCCATGAAGTGCATTAGTATTGCTTTATGTTGTATTTGTTTTTATACAGTATTCCTCCTATTTATGATCTCGATGTGTAATCCATGGCTTTGTTTATGATCATGTCCATCAAACACATTTGTCTGGCTCTCGGAAACCAGCAGCCCTCTCTCTTTCTCAGCCACCTCATTCATTTCCTGCTTTACCCCGATAGTTGGTCGTCTCGTGTCTCGTTGTCTTGATTGTTTTCAGCTGTTTCTCGTTGCTCTCCTGTGTTCAGTCCCTGTCTATAAATAGTCCCGCCCCTCTCTTGGCCTGCCTGTGCTGGTTATGGTGACCTTGTTACTCCCTGTGCCTTCGTGTCTTTTCTATCTGCTGTCTTGGATCTTAGAGCCGGGTCTTTAGCATTAAAAGTTCACTTTTTGTTCCTGAGATGTTCCTCCTTCCTTCTGCAGCTCAGGTTTAGAAACTCTCTCTGTAGTTCGTGACAGATGTTGTTTCAGTCTGTCTGTAAATCTGCCTTCCTCTCTGACTCTTGAAGGCTGATTCTTGTCCCGTCTGCAGACTACATCTTAGTCTGCAGACAGGTCGAAAATCCCTGCAGGACACATGCTATGAACACACATTGCATTACAGTGGATATTATAAATATTGTCGGTTTCAGCCTTTGTTTGTACATCGATGACAGCAGTGAGGAAAACTGAATGTGGTGCGGCTCAGAGACGAGGACCTGACTGAAACCTGATAACGGGTTCGGTAATCCTCTGAGAGCCAAGGCTGGAGAACAGATCACTATTCAGTTTGTGACAACATTTAGTCGTGCTCCTCGACCGCCTTATTTTCTGTTTAACGACTGCATGTTGTTCAACCTAGCGGCCTCATTTCTGCGGATCCATGTCCACAAAGTGAAGACTTCTGCTGATAAATGAGCGTGGCGGCGAGGACGATACCGCCGTAAGGAGATACAAACTGCTTGGTTAGCTTGAAGCTTAGAAACCGTTTGGGGGTGAAATACCACACATGAAGTTTTTTAAAGTTCAGTTTCCAGCTGAGAAGACACCATGCTCACGAACACAAACACAGACGATGTGGTAATGACTAGCTCACCTTCTGCTCTGAGAGCCCATCAGAGTGAAAGGGTCGTCATTAACCTTGAATCTGCAGCTTCTTTTTTGTTAGGTGATCATAAAGAGAAAGGACAACTTGGATGTTCGACAAGACATTTAAGCAGTGGGAGATTTCACAAGCTGTGTAATTGGAAGGAGATCATGCTTGTGTCGCCTCCTTAGAAACTCTGCAGGGCGTCTTTAACGAAGCCAGAGCAGAGCCTCAAATCGAACATGCACACGCTGATCAAAGTGAAGCTGAGCCGCAGGATTAGGACCGGACGGGTCCTGCATTCTCCAGACATGATGTTCATTGTTGCTGATGGTTATGGTTCCTAAATATTCCACCTAAACCAGTAAAACCAGATAGGGTGAGAGATTAGGAGTTAATGACCTGCTGCTGGATGCAGTTTGGAGAACGTACCGTTTCAGGTTTTGTTTTTGTGTTTTACTCAGAGATCTGAGGAGAAATTCTGCTGTGTTGCTTGATTCTGCCCTCGGAGGCTTTCAGAGAAGAGCTGATTCATGCACTCCAAATAAAATTAACAGAAAAAACTCTCATATCCTCTTTCTGTGTGTTCGGCCTGCAGCAAGCTTGATGCTTGTTTTCAGGCAGAAGTAGTGCAGTCCTAATCAGCCGCACACAAGAGGTAAACAGCAGGGTGACAAAGCTCCTTCAGTTCCCAAAACCAGACACACTAAGAGCTCACAAATTTACATGCTAGCTACAACCCTACCAACTAGCAAAACACCTGTATATCAAAGATGGTCACAATAACCCCAATAGTTAGGGTTAGGTTACATAAACACAAACACGGTCCAGAGGTCCAGTTCAGGTGAAGCTAGCAGACAGCTAGCAGCTACAGCCGCCTGTGTCACCATCCATCGTTTGGTTTTCTGGATAAAAATCAGCTTTTTTTTTATTTTATTTTTATTCTATTATATTTCTCAATTTTTGCTGCTCTTCACTTTGTACTGTCCACTTTCTGCTGTGACCAAGCAAATGTCCCACTTGTGGGACTAATAAAGGTTTATCTTATCTTATCATTATTCACCTACTTTTCCAGGGAAGATCTGGAATGATTTAAAAGTGAGCTTTGAGATGCTGAAGCTACAGCTGCCAACATTTTAACTTTACTGAATTTAATTGGAACTTAATTTAATGAGAAGTCAAATTTATTAGGCTATTCTTGAATGTGCACTAATCACTTTGTCCCACTGAGGAGATCTCCAGTCATCGTGTAAAATTTCAAAATGTAATGAGGATGTAATTATGTCTCACATCTGAGACGCCATCTCCTGGGTTTAGGTCTTCCTGTTTTTATTTTCCAGTCCTTCCCGCTCTGTCGTGTGAGTTTGTTTCCCGAGTGTCTGCAGCGCTCGAAGCTGCTGCCATCATGTTTAATTCAGGGGGAAGTGGCGTTTATCAGCCAAAACATTCTCCCACATGAAAGTGAAACCTGCTGCCAGTCCAGTGTTGGATATGCAGTCACAGTGGGATTACTGGTGAGACGTGAGCACAGGGGAGGATGTTAATGAAGATGCACAAAACGCCTCTCTCTGCTGCCACTCACTCGTGCCGGTTTCGTTCCCACCCTGGAGTCTGCAGATGCTTTCCTTCCCCCAGCTCTCCCCTGCCACCTTGTTTTTGCCCGCCCTGTCGCTGTGTCATGTTCCTCTGCACATTAACAGTGTCAGCCTCGCTGTACAGAGGCAACTCAGTGGTCAGAGCCTTATAAAGGCTCACCTGTGTGAGGAGAGCTGCAGCCTCACATGTTGCTATGATTGGACCGATTCTGTCACTTTTTATCTCCTGGCAGTTTCATTCACTTTAAACTAAACTCCACGACAATAATAAAGTTCCCCGTTAATTCAGTCATGCACAGGAGCTTTCTGTTAATGATGATGTCACCCATCAGGTGTTTTCAGAATACACCCCTTCGCCATGGCCCATGGAGGCCACGCCCCTAATGGTGCATATTTGGCAACAGCAACTGAAAAGGTTTTTTATTAGCATCAGAACCCGTGGGGACCACCTGCTGTGTGCACAGAAACCCCACCCAGCCAATAGTGAAAGGAGGGGGCTTGAAGTGGGAGGGGCTAAAACACAGCTTGTTTCAGATTGGATGAAGTGATGAGCTGCACAAATACATGAGGATTACTTTGATTTGTGACTCATGCAAAGCTGTTCTGTTAGATAAACTTGTGAGACCGTGTTCAGTAACTGTAGAGATAAATTTGGAATAAGCACAAACACACTAGGAACCAGCTGCTCCTCCTACATACCTTCATTAATTACTTAGAACAATTACTTATATTTGCAGGGTAATAATTAATACCCACATGAGACATCATTATTTCTAAAGTCGCCTCTCTCTCTCTCTCTCTCTCTCTCTCTCTCTCTCTCTCTCGCGCAGCTTCCTCTGTTCCTAAACTGAGCCTCAGCTCATGTGCTGCAGAGACTAGTAAACCTAATATAATTCACTTGTTCTGCCAAAAAAAAAAAAATCTCTGTTCCTCTCTGGGATTTGAAATCCTCCAGTCACAGAAAATACCACATTATAATTCATAACCAGCTGCATGCAAATCAATACCCAGACCTGATGTTACTGGCTGATGTGAGGAAGCTGCTTTGGCACCGAAAAAGGAGGAAGGAGGGGGAGCAGCAACACGTTAGCATAGCATCCATCACAAAGCGACACGCTGTGGCTCGGCAGAATTAGCTCAGTCTGAGTGCAGGTCCCTGAAGAGACCACCGGCCAATCTTCAGTCAGAAGCAGCAGGGAGCGATCCAAACAGCTGCACACTGATTTTGAAATTTTAGGGTTTTTTTCAGTTTTGGTTGTTTGGTTTGAGTCAGCGGTGAGGTTGTAGTTATTTTTATTAGTTTCACGAACACACGAGAGGTCGCTCGCACACCTCAGAAACAAAAATATCGTCACCTCACTGAAGCTTGTGTGTCTTCTGTCCTGTCTTCCTCACCCTGCCCCTCTCTACCCCGGTTCTACGGATCTTTCTTCCTGTTAAAAGGGAGTTTTTCCTTACCACTGTCACCAAGTGCTTGGTCATAGGGGGTCATATGATTGTTGGGGTTTCTCTGTGTAATTGTAGCATCTTTACCTTACATTTTAATTGCTGCTATGATTTGTTGCTATATAAAAAAATGGAACTGAACTTAACCAAAAGCTGAGGAAGGCCAGGCGGTCGGTTTACAGGTGTGCAGGTCCTTGAGCGCACCATCTCTGATCTCATTGTTCTTGGTGGAAATCTGAGTGTAATTGTTGCAACAGTGTTCCACTAGGAACGTCGGAAACGTGAGAGTTTTGCTTCTTAGTGAGGTAGAACTAGCTATGCATCATCGGCATTACAGCACGATGCTTGTTTTGGACATGGTCACAAACACACAACGGCGGCACCACACATGACAAGATTTACACTTTTACTGCGCTTTACGTTCACTGCCGCCATCTTGAATTGTTAACTTGGGGTTGGTGGGCCTGCTCCAACTTTCCAAGTAGGACATCAAACAGGAAGAGCAGTTCGATCCAGAGAGCCGAATCACCTGTCTCCATGAGCGGGAGGCCGAGTCCTTGCGTGACATCCAGAGGAGACCGAAGCACACATGGAACGTGTGCCGATCTTACAGAGCAGGACTATGAAACCTCTCTAAAACACTCGGGCTTATTTTGTGACCAGTTTATTTTCAGGTGACGTTTTTCTTGTCTCCATCTTGGTTATAACATTTTCCTTCTGAGTTTTCAGGCTCGGTCTCTCATTTTGGGTCAAACTAAAGCAGGCGGTCTTTCTCAGAGCAACTTTTAACAGCTCTAATTTATCACTGAATTATTTTATGAGTATTTAATGTGCAGCACAGTCACTTGATCTGTGTGAAGCTTCAGAACCTTCCAGTTTGTTGTATCATGTTTGAGGTCAGTTCTGTGATATTAAAAATTGATGATAATAATGATCAGACTCATCTTTGTCCTCTTAAAGTATTTATGATCAAATTAGCCGACTGGGCCGAGTATTAGATTTGGGACATTCCCTGGCCTGGTAGCATCCAGCCCATCTGTTGGAGGGTGGTGTAGCTTCTTTTGATGTTTTAACTGCTGAATTTACTTGACTTGTTTTGTTTGGGACCAAATGGCACCCCAGAGGTTCCCCACAGGTTCTTGAGGTGCCGCTCAGTCTGAAACGCGGGGTTTGATATCCTATATCATGCAGAAGCCTGCTGAGGGGCAGTTTGTGCAGCAGAACGATTAAATAAAGAAATCTGACTCGAACATATGACAGAAACACGGTGAAGCATGAAGGTCCCGTTTGACCTGCTGTTGGATATTTTATGTAGAACAAAAGCAAGTGGATGACCTTTACAGCACAGCTGTGTACAGGAAGGTCCCGTGAATCATTAATGACTGCACGCGTCGCTCTATAGATCAGCCCTGACAAAGAGAACCATTCAACAGGGTTCTTTTATTCTAAATGCCATTAATGTGGTGAGCACACTACAGCACACTGACCCCAGTACAGTATAATACTGTTCAAACACGTGGACTATCAACGACGTGTGTTTTTAGCTTTCAGGCTTAAAAATCTGATTTTATGCTTTTTTTATACCTTTTTGGAGCTTGTATGCAGCATTACTGATTACTTGTAGGCACATTTTCCACATGAACTCTAATTTATGTGAAAACTATGAACTATGAAAACTAGTCTCATCTTATTAAAGAGGTTTATTTAATCCACTGAACTTCCATCAGGTCAGCAGGTGAAAGGTTAGAGTGGATTTTTAGCCTCATGCTAAAGAAGTAAAGTTTCAGGAACTAGAAGGTGTTACTGTTCATGTCAGATCTCTTTCTTGTTCTTTGGCCTCAGTTCTGGTTAAAATGTCCCTTTTGGTTCATCTCCACTTAAATGGTTGGAGATGAACCTGAAGCTAAGTTTAAACGGATCACTGGAGACCTGTTTGGAGTCCACTAACGTGTAGCTTTCAGTCATCCTCGATAACCTTGGGATGAAAAAAATAAACGTTTTATTAAACCTTCATCATCAGCAAGTTATAAGTGAACCATTGAAGTTAATGTTTGTGTCCAGGTCAATGGAAGATTAATGTAAAGAAAGACTGAAACAACCTTATTGCCCAAATTAATGTTTAGTACACAGTTTGAAAGGACACACTATTTAGTTACACATCGATTTGCCCTAAACACGTGATAGCTTTAACTCTACAGAGGTCACATGGTTGATCTTACAGTCGGACCACCATACCGCCCACCCAGAACTCTCTCACATCATCAGGTCACCCTCCTACTTTAACCGTCCCTTACCCATCCCTCTTCTGTCCTTGCTACAGAAATGGCAGAACAGCCACGACCTCACCAGACCCACCAATCAGGAGTCTCCAACCTGTCAGTCCTCATCCACAATTCCCATATTTATCCCCACCATCCAGCCTTCACTCTGCTCTTTAACCCTGTAAACTCACATTATTTTGTCATGTTGTTCACTATTAAAATATTATAACATCTACTTTGGATTTTAAAAAAGTGACGGGCCTCGTCATACTTTAATACCTTCTTTGAATAGTGGGTGGCGCCAGATCTCCACTTAATGTCACTCTAACCATCACATAATAACAACAGAGGAGCTCCAGTCAAACCTCAAGACTGGAAAAGAAAGGAAATCGGATTTTCTGCTGGTTTCTTGTTCATTTCAGGTTTGGTTAGAGTCTCATCACGTTCGTATCTTCACTGGATCAGAAGGTTGAAGCAGACCTTACAGACCTGCTAAAACCTACAAAGACTCCAACAACTTGCACAGATTTCTATTCTTTGTAAATATGTAAGTCATCAGAGTAAACAGCTGTGGGTTTGGACAAAGACGACTTTACACATTCTTTGAGGAAGCTGCTTACAGTAAAGAGGCATTAAAAGACTTTCAAATGTCCAAACAGCCAAAGGTAACAGCATGGACAGGATTACACATGGTCCATCAAAGGGATCTACCAAGGTCCTGATGCCCGCTTATGCTGAAGCTCCTGGTCGGTGCTGCTGAAGTACCGCTATCCAAGTCTCGTAAATGAACAGTGAGGTCAAAGGATTAAAGTTCTGCAGGAAGAACTAGTGTCCTTCAGGCTAGGCAAGGTGTGGAGACTTACTTCTACTTGCAAACTGATTTTAACTTAAGGTAGCTGAGGTACCTTCACAGCTTCTGGGCTCTTTGTTCAATGGCTTCTAAACTAGAATGGATCAGTCAGGGATGTCGAACATGAGCCTGAATATGAGCCTGACTCAGTTTAGTCTCACACAATCATATCCAGAGTCATCTTCTGTTCTATATGCTTACTTCTGTTCTGTCTTTATTTTACATTTACACGACAACCTTTCCACCAAAGCCAAGTTATTGTGATAAATGTTTGAAATCATCATAATTCACAACATGCAACACATGCATGAAAGAAGTACTAACTGCACAAAGAGGCCATTTTTAACCTAAATCCAAAGAGCAGACAGAACGTGGAGGCACAGTGATGCCACATTGTGGTCTCTGGGTTTTATTTGGGTGCTCAGTAACATTCAAATCAAAGCTGGAGCTCAGCCTCATTGGACACTCTGTTACTACAGTGACCTCACAGCAGCCATATTATCGGTCAGATAATTAAAGATGCTCCAAAAGGCTCCAACGGCACAAACACGGTCCAGAGGTCGAGCTCAGGTGAAGCTAGCAGACAGCTAGCAGCTACAGTCACCTGTTTCACCATCCACCTGTCAGAGGCCACGCCCCAAATAATGCAAACTTTAAACCTTAATACAATTTAAGCAGATGATTCGTCTCATTTGTAGGTCCAAACCAGCTGAGTAATTAAATAAATAAATAATTAAGCTACTAATTCATTTAGAGAATGTTACATAAGTTGATATTTGCGTTCCACTTGCTTTAGTGTGTTTTTACCTTTTGTTCATATTTTTACTCTCCCATTTAGTATTCTATTTTACTTTTAAATATATTAATTTAAATATTTATTTCAAAATTATTTCGCTCTTCACACCGTGTTTCTCATACTAGTGTGTTTGAAGAGAATTTAAATTATAAATGAATCATCATTAAAAAATGATGTAAATTATTTTTAACATAATCAAACTCATACATACAGTTATAAACTCACACAGGATGAACTGAATGAGCGGTCTGTGAGGAAGCCAAACTATGAGTGATTTAACATTATTTCCTTGTTCTGTTTCATTTTTTTATGGCATAATATTTATAATATTTTTGCATTTTCAGTCCTCCATAGATCATAGATCACCAAAAATAACTTGATAACAACGTTTAAATCTGATTTAAAATGTGAATTATTAGCTACATAATTAATAAATAGACCATCTGTGGTTAGTGTTTGATTGTTTCTGAAAATCAAAAATTAAACATGACTATTAAAGACACTTAAACTGTAATTAAAGCATTAAAGTGTAAAAAGACAACAGAACGCGTGCGCTGCATCTGAGTAAATGTACTTTACACCACTTGCAGAAACAAAGAAATTTGTTAAGAGACGAGAGGACAGAGGGACACTGTAGAGGAGGCAGAGACTGGGATGGGAATAAAAGCTTCTGAGAAGTGAATACCCCCCCCCCAATAAAAAAGAAGAAGAAGAAGATGCGCAGCAGCGTGAAGGCAGAATAAAAAGAGTAAATGTCCGTACCTTTGATGGTGAGTGGAGGAGATTCCTGCACAAACAAGTGGATGTCAGTGCATGAGGGGTCCGCACTAACAGGTGGTGAGAGAGGAGCGAGCAGCCGAGCGGTCGAGAGAGGTAGGAGGGAGGAGAGAGAGAGAGAGAGAGAGCGAGAGAGGGAGAGAGCGAGCTCTCCTTCTCATAGATTCGGACTTTTAACTCTTTCTGCCCCCCACCCCACCCCCTCCTCACCGCCTCTGTTTCAGTGCGATGTTTAAGTGTGTTTAATATCCTTTCGTCGGGTTTCACATCCATCTGAAATGTCACCGACGATGAAGCTCTTCCTTTAATCACACTACACATGTATTAGATTAACTCCCCCTCCCTCCCTCCCTCCCTCCCCTCCTTCTCCCCTTCTTTTTCCTTCCCAGAGCTGCAGATTGCAGGGAGCAGAAAAATGTGCCAACAGCAGCATCTGTCTTTCTCTCTCTGTATAATTTGTGGTTAATGATGCCTAATGATACATTTGTGCATCCAGCACACATATACAATCACACATAGCATTTTATTTTTTGCCTCCCTTGCAGGAAAGGGTGTAGAACATGTAACCCCTGTAACCCCCCCCCCCCCCCCCCCTTCCCCCCCCCCTTTGTTCCCCC
>VUQR01016646.1:15803-34654 GCA_015108515.1 Hemichromis elongatus
GTCTGTATCAGGCTATTGGGAGTTACTAGTGAGTTTTTTAGCATGACTGCTTTTTGCCAGTGTAGGATTTTATCGGACATTAATTTGTCAGGTGTGCCCCGATCGCTACCTTATTTAGCTAAATTTTTCTGCTTATTTTTATTAGGTAATTTGCAGGGTTTTTCTGATGTTTATTTCTTTGGCATATATTGAATCAGAGAAAACATTAAAAAAAAATCACACTTTTCTCAGTTAGTGTGAAACTAGAGGTGCTCTTTTATCAGCTTTAGCACCTGTGGAAAGAAAGACCTCAAACAAGGGGATTTTGCCATTACTGTAGTTAGCGATAAGAGAGTCTGACACTGTTCATCAGCCAGAGCTTGCCTCAAAACACAGTTTCTCACGATTTATTTATTTATTTATTTGCCAATTTTCTAATAATGATGGAGCTAATAGAAGCAGTCAACAGGAAAAATAAAATATCTTCTTCTCTATCTTCAGCGCGCAAATGCTTGTTGATGGAGCTGCAGAAGCTGGTGATAGCATAGCATACTCAGCCAGGTGGTGGACACGTACATGCTCAAGCAAGTTAGTCGTGTTTGCTGGCACTATACGTCTGCACAAGCGGAACACCGCTTTGCTTACATCCTTAGGTTTTACTCTTTCATCCCAAATTGGCGACTTTATTTTCTTAGTGCTGTCAGCGTTAACCCGCCGTCATCACGACTAACATGATTAACAATTAACCCTGAAATGTCTCTGTCAATGCATTTCAGGCAGTTTGTCCAAAGTTTGTTCATTCTGCGCTCCAGATGGGTTGAGTGTGTTAAAAATTTTAATCGTGATGACTGCGTTAACACTGACAGCCCTAAGTTTTTTGGGAATTTAGTTCGTCCATGTTTGGACTCCTGTGTTGTAAACACGCAAATCAGTCCATGCACGATTACATTGATCTGCCCATCAAAAAGTCTGCGATTATATCACCCATTGTCGATTATTGGACTTACGATTGGCGGTTGGAAAATTTTTACATATCGCCCAACCCTAGCATGCAGTATCAAAAGATCATCATTCACATCTCCACACCACAGCTAGTCTTGTCCAGATAATGTGTTTTTCCACAAACCTCTGTGTCCCTTATTTTCTGTTAAGACAGAGAACACACTGCCGAAATGAAGCGATGATGGTAAAGATACCCACAAAATCCTCAGCATTTTTAGGGTAGTCCAGGGGTGCCCAATCCCAGTCCTCTAAAGCTACCATCCTGCAGCTTTTAGATGCATCCTTGTTCCATGTTGTGTTGGAGCAGGGATGCATCTAAAAGCTGCAGGATGCTAGCTCTCGAGGACTGGGATTGAGCACCCCTGGGTTAGTGCATGACATGTCTTCAAACACACCCTGAACTATATTCAGTGACTACAGAGCACTTTACAATACAGATTTTCCAATGGGTGTGGTTACAAACGCCAAGATGTTCCATGTAATTCATTACTGCATGATTGATGATATAACTGAACTTAACTTTGCTTCCAAACTAATTCCTTTTTGATTAAATTGTAATAACCAGGATAGACATATTTACCTCAGCTTTGTTGTCATCTGGGAGGGTGAGTGGGGGCTGGCATGGACACCTAAATGCACTGCAATAACTCGAGAATGAGGCGACACAGGAGCTTAAAATTGACAATTATAGGTACATAAACTTAAAATCTTGGACTACTTCAAAGTAAGAAACCAAGAGCAAAAGCATCGTGACATATTGCTATCATACTCTACGTGGCACCATAGTTCACGCCATTCTGTACCAAGATTTTAGACTAGCGATCCAGACCATAAAGGTCCAATTCAAATTAGAAGTGGAATTATTTTCTTGTAGACTCTTGGTCTGATAGTGAATTATCAGACTAATATTTGCAGCCACTTTTAAATACATCAATTAGGGCTGGGTGATATGGTCTAAAATCCATATCACCCAGCATGTGCAGTAATGATGTATATCGCGATATATTCTTTTCTTCTGTATACCTTATTTTTTGCTTAAAATCCTTTAATTTTATCAAAAAACGACAGTTTGCCTTATGTATGAATTCTGGTTGTGCTTACCGACCTCGAACCGATTTTATGTGGTACACGGTGCTTAAAAATCTGTCAACAACTCTTTTAGTACGACTTTGGTAAGCTACGAAGCCGCACCGCTTGATGGATTGTCGGAGCTTTGTGGCTACCGTAGTCAGGAGCCTCGCGGAGTAATCTGGATACAAAACTCCGTCTGCTTCAGGTCCCAAAGTCAAACAGACACTGCGGCATCACTGAGAGTTAAAAACGGTCTAAATTATTTTAGCTTTAATAAAATGATCAGCGTTGCTGCTCTACCAGGTGTAACAATTAAGTTTAACATCCAGGCATCCATGAAAACAGAATTTAGTAATTTTAATGGAGTTAGAAGTTAGCATGAAGTTAGCTCACTAGTTTCCACCTAAACATGATATACCATGTTCTGACTAAGAGGTTTCTGAAAAAATCAAAACGTACAGCTCTGCTGTCACTTCCAACATAAATGAAGACCAAAAACTAAACAGTGTGATTTTTTTTTTTTTTAATTAATTAATTTTTTAAATAAATGAGTCGCACATTAATTCAAAGGTGTGCTTTGTGACACTGACTGCCTTGGAGTGTGATGTTGGCCTACAGCTGTTCTTACATAACAGCAATCTTTATAGGCTGTCCTGTGTTTCCATGGTGATATGTTTGGTTTCCATAGCAACTGTACTCCTAACAGAGGCCAGCTGAACACATGCACCTTCATTTCTTAGGAAAAAGGCGGACAGGGCCTGGTGAAATGGCAAACTTTTTGTGTCTGATGATATTTTGCTTACTCTGTCCACAAGAAATAAACAATTTTGAGATCTGATCATTTGGTGTAGCGTCGTTGTAAACACCAGAAAAAGAGTTGCACTGAAGGTGCTCCTGCTGGAATTTGTAGTGTCTGCTGTTTAAACAGCTGGAGGGACTCCGTTAACATTTGTAGTGAGGCGGAGTAAAGTAAGCAATTAGTTCATGCAAACAAATGTTTTTGAGATAGTAGTGAAAGTGACCTTATTCATTGCTTTTTTGGGTTTTTGTTAATGAACAAAATTATATGTTCCCTTTCACCTTTCTGTGCTTTGTTTACGCAGATATGACGATGGATTTGAGTGTACCCTTTGTCTTCTTTATTTCGCAGCTCTCCTTCTCTCACCTGCCTCTATGTGGTTTGAATATATTTTAATAGATACTTGATTCCACCCAACCTTTCAGCACTAGGCAGATCTTTTGGCATTGGGCATTGCAAGGTTTGAATTCTAGGGTGATGGCGGCTTTAAATGAAAGCATCCAATTACACTGTTGGTGCACAAAGATGGCTCAATGTGAACACGGTTAGTATTCCAATCAGACCTAAATGTTGTTTTCATGATATCAGTACTAGTCTGATAAGAAAGCACTGAGTGCTAATGGGCCAAAAAAGATGCACAGTTAAAGCTTTTATGAACATTTTTGATATTGATTGTAGGACATTAAGCTCAAATGGGTAATGCTGATATGTTGCTGACTTGCAATAAAAGGCTGTGGGCCATTAGTGTTAATAATAGCTGTAGGCACCTTTTTTTTTCTAACTAAACTAAATTGCAAAATTCCAGTTTCATCAAACACTATTTTTTTTAAATGCATTTATTCTGTGAAATCACATAAATGTTTTGCGGTCTTACAATTCACGCGGTTTCCGATTGTAAAAATGCTGAAACTGTCTCCACTTCTCAAATGGATCTAAATTGGTTTGTCTTACACTCATGTCATGCACGAAAAGGCGTATTTCTGTATTGTGTTGTTGATTTTTCTTCATTTCTTGACTGTGGGTACAATTTCTTTGCCTCATTGCCATTAACGCTTAACAGCAGCATGGAAATTTACAACTGCAAATGTAGCATGTGGCTTTTCATGAAATCAAGTCAAAGTGAAAAAGATGTGACTAACTGTCTGGAAGCATTAGGACCTTTTCCCGGTAACCCACTCTGACATGGGTCAGTCTGCAGAACTGCAGACACGGCAGCCTTGTCAGATAGCTTTGGTATGTGTTAGTCTTAGCTCTGCCCGTAGCTATTAGAAATAAAGTGAAATGATTGTTTATGATGTATGAATAGCTTAATCTAGAAGAGGTCATTGCTTTGTAACAGCATGCAGCCACCTGTCTTGGATGCTAAGTGATGCAAATTTTCTTTCTTAGCCTGACTTAATTAATTTGGCACAAGGGCATCAGAGTAGCTGGTGTGGTGCTGCAACTTCAGCAGAGGCAATTGTGATGTTTTTTTGCAAGTTCAGCAATATCCGCCCACCTTCAAACCACAGCTTTGCTAGATCATTAGAGCTCCTTCCAAACGTTACTGTTTGTTCAGCATTGGTAGGATTTAACTCATGATATGTAAACAGTCAGGGTTTTAGGTGCATCAGTGAGGAGTGAAAAAAGAATGTTGATACTGATAACTTAAAAGCATTGGCCTGATCGGTTAGTCTGATAATTGCATGATCCCTGCATACATGCTTAAAATGCTTACATATTTGACCTTTTTAAAGGGCATTGTTTGGGTTTTAAGTTGTCAGTTTGGATGTTTCGCACATCACACTAGAGCCAAAATGATTATCAAAGTGATGGTCTGGGTAAATTCTAAATTCTACGGAAGAGGATTAGGGCCACTGGGGAAAAAAGTGGGCATGTCTTTTTTTCTTCTTCTTTCCAGAATTCAGGGGAAAAAGTCGGAATTCTGACTAAATGAAATACCTTTACATTGTTCTACAATCCTGTTAATTAAAACGTCTTTGCAGACACTGAGGTTCACCTGAGCTACGTGCCTCCCCCAGAGTCAAAAGTCTTTAATTTGTGTTGCTTTGCGGTGCAAAAACAACTCTTCAGCCATCTATGATTTGCTTAACATCACTAAGATAACTATGGATGGTGATGTCCACCGTTAATTTTGTTTATCTGTCTGTCTGTAGTATTGCTTATCCATAATAGTTCAGGAAACTTCAGGATGCACCATGCGGGGAACAGCTGTGATCGGCACGTGGAGGCATTAGCTTGGCACTGATTTAGAAAATGTTTGATTTGCTGTTACTCAGTGACTTGAAAACCTTCATTTAATTGTCGTAACTAGAAATTGTGACTGATTTTAAAATTGTGCAGCTCTCCATCAAACTAAATATAGTAGATATTTATATGCCACTGCTTCAGTTTTTAAAATGATTACTTTGCTCCCTCATATACTGAGGATCGGGCAGTAACACCTTTTAGCATTACATGACACATTAAATCTCAGATCTGTTTCCTGAACGACTGAAGAGCAGAAACCATTTGTGCCATAACCTGTGAAAGTTGTTTTTCTAGTCCTTTTGAGGCTGTATATGATTGGCGTATATTTCAGTGACTTCATTCATAATGATTCATCAGCTAGAGCTTTTTCACGATTGGTGACAGATGGCTTAAATATATGTGCAAAAGTACACGATCAAAGCAGTGCTGACAAATTTTGTTAAATATGTAACATTTAATGCCATATATTTAAAAGAGAAAGTATACTTCGTTAATAGA
This sequence comes from Hemichromis elongatus, assembly GCA_015108515.1. NCBI lineage: Eukaryota > Metazoa > Chordata > Actinopteri > Cichliformes > Cichlidae > Hemichromis > Hemichromis elongatus. The sequence goes on from VUQR01016646.1 coordinate 21,403, forward strand.
GTTTGATCAACAACATGGAAAAATTTACTATTTGGAGATTCCCTTGCATCATTAACAGGCCAGGGACTGAGGATCTCTCCCTAATGAGCGTTTGGCACCAGATCTCAGTGCTCTGTATTCCTCTGTCAATAACTCGCGCCCTAGTTACATGACTGAGTTAAAACGGAGTTTTTGTTCCTGAATGGTTTCGAAGAGGAGTACGCAGTCTTGCTGTCTTTTCTCATTGTCTTATTTCTTAATTACAATTGAAGTTGGTATTTATGACAAAAGGAAAGCAACAGATAGAAAAAGAAGAAGTGACGAACGTAAAAGTACTTGATTTTAGGAAATCAGGGACGAATGCCATTGCAAAGATGGCCATGTCAGCCTCAGCCGTCTCCTCTTTGGTCAGAGTCTGGAGTTTCCTTACACGTGGAAGACGTAAGGATTATTTCGTTTCAAGTATTTACATTTTCATCGTTTTGCTTAATGAGTAATACTAAAAATGATGCTAATTCTATACAGAATAACTTTTTTGATAGAATGCAAAAAATGTAGAAACTGCATATTTAGTTTGAATGTAATTTTAAAATTTAATTTAAACACATTTATCTTAAAATAATTGTATTTTTTTTAACATAATGCTAAATAAAAGCACATGTATAAAAGTGCAACTAAAACATGGAACCAAGCATTAAAAGCAACAGTTACTTTGTATCCAGGCACTGCTGGAGCGAGAGATCCGCGGAAAGCCTTGTTTAATTGAAATGCATAGGGACAAGCTTGGCAGTTGAGTTGGACATCCTATAAGCATTAGGAGGTAAATCAATTTATTGACCAGCCAAAGTAGTGCTGCTAAAAGTAACTGCTATCTTTAATGGGTCTCAGACTTTTGTGATGTCCTTCACTGTGTTTAAGTGACATGTTTACTTTTATTAGATTTTAAATATTAGGTTTCCAGCTATTACTTTGATATGATACATACCTGTTATCGTACTTTATAAAGACACTTTAATAAAGAGACAGGGCACGGTTTAGTCTTTGGTCTCGGTCAGTGGTCTTTTATCATTTTATTGTTGGTCTGAGCAGACGACACATGAAGGCATTACATCTGGAGTATCTATTGTACAGATTAAGTTTATTAAATAAAAATTTAGATGAAGCATTGCTGGTGTAGAATTTGCCAAACGGGAAATCAAGTCCAGATTTAAATAACTGACCTCAGATCTGTGGAAATATTGGTGTTATTGATGTGGAAAACCTCACAACACCAATAAAAGCGGGCCGGAAGAGAAAAAGAGGAGCTGTCAGCTCCCTCTGTGATGTTGGATGTTTTGAGTTCGGTCTACTGTTGTCATGGCACTTTTGGCTCAACATTTGTATTGATTTGAACTAATGGGTGCATCAGACACACACACACACACACACACACACACAGTCTTCCCTGTGCTCATCATTTTGTCTGTGTCCTTCAGAGTCGGCGCTTGAGTACTTTGTCCAGTGACACACAGCTGCGAACTATTTATCCTTACAAACCCCCAGCCAGGAGGATCAACATGGATCAATTGTAAATCTTCTGGCTTTAGGTCTTCAGATCCCAGTGTTGTTGTCAGTTAAATGTTTTAGGTAATATGCAAAGCCTTGAGAAGTAACTGTTAGAATTAGCGGTGTATATGGTGTAAGTTACGCCAACAACATAACACGGCATGGACTGTTATAGCTCACACGATTGAGCAGGGCAACCCATATACTGCAAAGCTATAGCAGAGTCCACCTTGAGGTCATTTACTGCATATCTTCCACTTGTTTGTTCTCCCAGCTTTTGTCTTTGCTTCACTGTAGTATCTAAATGAATGAATGACTCAAATCAATACCAGAAAAAGTAAATGTATATCACGAACATCATGAAATAACAAGATTCAGCTGGCTGTATTTTCAGTTTTACTTTTATTTCCTTTGGCCAGAGTTGACAGTGGAGTGCTGTTGTGATTTCAGGAAGCACATTGTGGAAATCAATGATAACCTCTATGGGAAGAGTGGTCACATGACCAAGGCAGGATGTATGGGCGGGTGGTTTGCATGATTGGCTTTCTGGTCTAATAATGGGTGATTCTCATTTCCTCTTTTACAACAGGAAACTTTCTTAAGTTAAAGCACTTTGTAACCAAGCTTACAGAAACTGCAAGTACAAATGGTGACGATAGTTATGATAGAAATCCGTGTATATACATTATATGGGTGTGCCATCAAAAACACACACACAAAATACTCATTTTGATTTATATTCTAGAAAAAAGGATGAGCGACATGAATTGCTGTCAACTTATATGTTTAGCAGTTTTTGAATTGGTGTTAAATTGAACTATTTCTTTCTTATTTTATAGACTACATTATGACGCTAAGATCTACATTAAGCTTACCACACAAACCTACTTAAGAAATGTACGATAAAACCTTCATTTACTACTTGACCTGGGGACAGCACATAATATGCGATATGGGCAGGTGATGCATGTTACTATTTGTTTTATTCTGATAGAAGATGTTCAACAGTGATCTCTGACACTGTTATAGGAGGCCAGCCCAGGATGAACGGCGAGTCAGGTGCCGGTGTGGTGACGGCCCCCCCTCCCACCACAGCCCCCCACAAGGAGAGATATTTTGACCGAGTAGATGAGAGCAGTCCAGAGTACCAGAGGGAGAGGAACATGGCACCGGACCTGCGACAGGACTTCAACATGATGGAGCAGAGGAAGAGGGTCTCCATGATCCTACAGAGCCCGGTCAGTAGGACGTACTCATCAATTGTGCTTGTTCATGTTGTTTGTTTCCACGGATCAGTCAGGTCATGGTCGATGTGTTCATAAATCTCTTGATTCGTTGATTCATCAGCAGAATGTTTAGGACAGGGAAAAACTGTGTTCAGAGGCTGATTATATGCACGAAAAGAACTGATGTGTAAGTTTTTACTGTGCAGAGAGAAGCTGAATACATTGCCCTTTCATAAACGCTCAGCTTCATGCACTTTTGAATAAATATCAGATTCGTGTAGATCTGTGGTTATGTCTGCCTTTAGGATTTGCCCTGTTTTTGAAATTTACTGTTGCCACCCTTTAAAATCCAAAGTCAATTATTTGTTTCTTTTTTGTTTTGGGTTTTTTTTTTCCCATGTCGATGACCCTCCAGGCCTTTTGCGAGGAGCTAGAGACAATGATCCAGGATCAGCTGAAGAAGGGAAAGACGCCCACAAGCCTATTGGCTCTGCAGCAGATCGCAGATTTCATGACCACAAACATGCCTTCTATGTACCCTGCAGCACCACAAGGAGGCATGGCGGCGCTCAATATGAGTAAGCAGAGAAGAGAATGGCTTCGTGTGACTTCTTGACCTCAGCCCTGCTATGTCTGTGCTCGCAATGAGTAATGCAGAGCACGCCAGAGTTGATTTCAGCACAAAGACTGTCAGATTTCAGTGGGCAGAACCCATGTAATTGTGAGATTGCTTTTTATTTTTTCTTTCTTTCATTACAGGTTTGGGAATGGTGACTCCAGTCAATGATCTCCGTGGCTCTGACTCCATCTCCTACGACAAAGGCGAGAAGCTGCTGCGCTGCAAGTTGGCTGCCTTTTATCGGCTGGCTGACTTGTTTGGCTGGTCTGAACTCATCTACAACCACCTCACTGTACGATCATTCATTCATTCAATGATTCATTCATTCCGTAATAAAATGTCAAGGTTGATATTTTGTAACTAAGCATCCAGGCTTTTAGTATACCAATGCAGCCTGATGTATTGCATTGATGCATTTTAATTTCATTTTAATTTGAAGCCCCTATTTAAAGGAGAGTTTTAATTTCAATGGTAACTGGTACAATCACTGGTCAGACTGAATAAGAGTTTGACTGTGTCACAAAATAAGATGTAAAACAACTTTTTCCTGCAACTGACACTTCCCCTGCATATAATTTCATACAGTGATGGCTTCAGTGAGGGCTCTACCCAGAGTGTTAATCTAAACAGGTCTCTTTACACCCAAAGAGACCACTGAACAAAAACTATGTTCACATTATTCTCCAATAAGCAAATAAGTAAAAACAAACAAAAAACACACCTTTCACTATGATAATCAGCAGAGAGAGGGCCCCAAAACATCTAGAAGCAAGTCTCACAACTCTGTGCCTATATAGGGAGTTTCTTAAAAGCATTATCTAAACATCTTTAATGTCAGTGATTACCAGGATATATAATTGAAATTGTACACCCAACAGTACAATAATCTGCACAATAACCCCAGTTTTTGTTTTTTCTCTAGTGGAATTGCCACCACTTTTGGCTATTGTAAATTTCTCCCATAGAAATTTACTTCTGTTCAGAATTTTGTGAGTGTTGTTTCCTCATAGTGCTGCTAAGTTTGAGTCACTTTCAGTAATCTAACGTTGCTGTCTTCTTGTATTACAGGTCAGAGTGAATTCAGACGAGGAACGCTTCCTTATTGTTCCCTTTGGGCTCCTTTACAGTGAAGTCACAGCCTCCAGTTTGGTAAGAAGCACTTCAGATAATTAATCGAGGCTTATTGTCTTTGTTCTCCCTTTGTTATTGAATCAAGCAATTTCCCTGCATATTTTAATACCATGAGCTTTATGAGTTTACATCTTTTGAGATAAAGTTTTATAAAGAGGCTTATACAACCTTACGCTGTCTGCCATACCATCTAGGTGAAGATTAATCTCCAAGGTGAAATAGTAGACCGCGGCAGCACCAACCTTGGAGTCAACCAGGCTGGTTTCACTCTCCACTCTGCTATCTATGCTGCACGCCCTGATGTCAAGTGTGTTGTACATATACATACACCTGCAGGCGCAGCGGTAAGCAACAGCGGTGTATGCTGTAACTTTTAATTTAAAAACATAGTTGGTTAGGTGCCGAGTGAGTCCGTTTATTTTTTGCAGGTGTCGGCCATGAAATGCGGACTGTTACCTATCTCTCCTGAGGCCCTATCCCTGGGGGAGGTGGCCTACCATGACTACTACGGCATCCTCGTGGATGAGGAAGAAAGTCCTCTTATACAGAGAAACCTTGGCCCTAAAAGCAAGGTAACAGCAGTCTATGTGTGTGTAATAGAATTCAAAAGGAGAGAATTTATTTATAAAGGGAATTTTTTTTATTTAATCTGTTTCAGGTTTTAGTCCTTAGGAACCATGGCTTGGTGTCAGTAGGTGAAACAGTGGAGGAGGCTTTCTATTACATCCACAATCTGGTCACTGCCTGTGAGATTCAGGTAGGACACTGAACCACCTGGTAGCAGTAACACATTGACATATTTTAATGTCAAATGATCCATAATAATCTGGCTTTGTTGTTTCATGTTTGGGTCATGCTTTTAATTGTGGCTGTCATACATGTTTGTATGCTTGTTTCCCAACTAATGCTTTTGTCTGTTGTCTCTTTGTCTCTTTATAAATGTTCATCTGTCCTTGTGGTGGATGTCTGTCTCTATCCGGATGTGCTTGTGTCCTCATTCTCTTTTCTTTCTGTTTTTGTTTTGTTTGTTTGTTTGTTTCTGGATTCTGGATCTTTCTATGCTTTGGTCTGTTTGTATACCCTCCTTAATGTTTTGCAGGTACGAACACTGGCCAGCGCTGGAGGGCCAGATAATCTGGTGATGCTGGACCCTGGGAAATACAAGTCGCGCCCACAGGTCCCTGAGCCAGCTGGTGATGGGTCAACACATCCCAAGTGGCAAGTTGGGGAGCAGGAGTTTGAAGCCCTCATGAGAATGCTCGACAACTTGGTAAGCACAAAGGGGGAGGGACTGTTTATAAAGTTTGATGCAAGACACATACATAGTCACGTGTTTTGTTTTGTTTTTCCTTCGTCATCACCCAGGGCTACAGAACGGGCTATCCTTACCGCTGCCCAGCCTTGCGAGACAAAGGTAAAAAGTACAGTGATGTGGAGATCGCCTCCTCTGCCCACGGTGGTTACTCATATGGGGAGGACAGTGACTCAGGTGCTCGCTCCCCATTGAAACACAGCTTCCAGCGCGGCCAGCGCGACAAGACCCGCTGGCTAAATGCCAGCGGCCGCCCCGATGAGCCCTCTGAGGACGGGGCCGACGGCAGCAGCCCCAAGTCGAAGCCTAAGGTGTGGACGAACATAACACATGATCACGTCAAACCCTTGCTGCAGTCTCTCTCGTCCGGTGTCTGCGTGCCAAGCTGTATAACCAACTGCTTGGTCTGTGCCTACCTTATTGTTCATAGTATAGATTTTACAGCTACCTTGTTGGTGGTAACGGGTAGGTGGTCGGCATCCTGAAGGTCTGAGTACAGTGAAAATTAAAAGAATGCTACGTTTTTCATTCCCACAGAACTGCTTTCTTAGTGCTTAAATGTCCCAGCAACCCATTTTTCTACTGCAGTCTCTGTACTTACATCACAGCTTACCTCACAGCTGTGATTATATCTTGATTATTTTTACTCTTGTTCTGGTATCCTAATACTTCATGATGCCCGGCCAGCTGCCCACAGCATGCCCCACTGCATGTGTAGTAGTGAAATGCATTGTTGGTGTTGATGTTTTTCCCAGAGGAGCGAGCAGCAGGGGTGTGGCATGAATCTGCAGGTAGGCAGGTGAATGTGGCTGCTGACCACAGTATTGCTCACTATCCCTTAGTACACAACTGTTCTCTGTGCATCGTGACGTTGGCTACCTTTGTTGCTTAAAGAGTAATAAGATGATGATAATGAAGTAAAACAAGAAAAAAGTTCAGTGAGTTTTGAGGCTATTTTCACAAACATATTTAGGAACCTGTATAGATGTATTTTAAAGCAAAGAAGGAAGGTGGCATGATGAGAGTATTTATTTCTCCAGATTAAATGTACTTTACAAACACTGGGCTATTCCAGATTTACTTCCCTACAGAGTTATGCAGCCTGCTCTTTTTTTTTTATTTTTCTCAAACACTTGCAACTGCTCCCAGTTGTGCGTTTGTGCGGTTCCTCCTATTATTTATATTCTCTCTAATCTTCTGATTTCAGTTTGATTTCCAAAGTGGCTAATGAACCTCAAAGCCTGCATGAGTGGATTTTTGGGGGGCGGGGTAAAAAAAAGAAAAGAAAAAAAAGAACTAAAACTTTTGAAATTTGACCTGACTCTTGAATTAATTATCTCCTGTTGGGAAAGTAGGAAATGTTGTGTTGTGAGACTCTTTCTCAGTGAGTATATCGTGTTTACATGTTCATCTCATACTCAACCAACCCAATCCAGCTACTTCCATCAAGATTCCCTTCCTCATCTGTCTCCTAGTTTGGCAGCTAACCAGCCAAGCTTGTAGTAAACACAGGAATGAATTCATGAGCTTATGCTTATACATGCCTAGTTTTCAAAGGTTGAATTGAAACATTTTGCATGAAAGCTGAAGATTTGATTTCTGTATTCACCTGCTGCTCATTCAGTTTGGTGCGGAAATGGGTTTTCCCTGCAATCATGCTGAGCATTACCAGGTTTGTGTTACGACCGTGGGTTGTTTCTTCACATTAAGAGGAACACATTATTTAGCAAGACACCTAACACTTTGATCCTCAGCAGGGTAAGATATTCTTAGTCTGTGGTGTTGTGACAATCGATTTGTTTGTCCCAACATGGGCGGGTGTCCTCGGGTGTATTTCTCTCTTATCTCTGTCGTCCTTGTTGTTGTGTATCAGCCTGGAAAATGACTTTGGTGATGCCAGCTCACCCCTCACTGCCACTCTCGCTTCGTAAGCCAGCCTCATCGTCTTAGTCACCCACCCAGCCACCCTGTCATGTCTCACTTTTTCCTCACAACTAACCACCCGCCCAGCTCCTTATTCCCCTCCATGCCTTACCCCTTTTTTACTACTTTTTTTTTCTCCATTCTGTGATGTTTTCAGTTCTTGTTTTTAAGTTAAGATAGCATTTCAATGATGATGACAAGTGAGGGAGGGGATGCTCCTGTGGAGCACGGGGACAGTCTTGTGACCAAAAAAACAGCCTGAGACAAAGTCAGAAATTTAGGATGACTGCTGCCGTGACCTGCAACCAATAGGAAAGCAACTCACCAGTCAACACGTCACGTGAAATTTAAAAAAAACAAAAAAACCCAAACGCAACATGGAAGTAAAACCAAATGTTTGTTGGAATTCCAAAGAAGAAAATGAAGTAGAGTCGTCCAAACAAAAGCTTGTTTTGGTGACTGCATCAAGGAGGATGATGAAGGGGGAAACAATGCAGCAGAGGGACCAAATCATATTAGAGCCGTGTTATACAAATGGTTTGCAATAAACTTATAACTTCTAGGTCTGCTTAAATCTGTGTAGGCACTTTTAAACATTTTGTCTCAAAGACAGGCAGGCAGCTTATACTCATCTAAATAATGTTAAACACGTTTGCTGTAAATCCTATAAAATCAGCTCTGATTCAACATTTACCTTCCAACAACCAGCCCACTCCTCAATTTAAGACAGAGGTTACCAAAGTGTGGGGCATTCCCCCCAGTGAAGCTGTATGAAGGGGGGGGGGGACTTGGACACTGCGTAGAAACGGCTGCGTTTTCAAAAATACCTGTGTAGGTGTGGACGTAGCCTAAAAGAGTTAGTAGTGTAGTTTATTTTTTTGTTTTTATTTTTTACTAAATGTTCGAGGTGTTAAAAAAACCGCAATGGAGTTTGAAAACAAAATATGTGGTTGGAGGATGTGTTGGGGGGATGCGCAAAGATTTCCCTTGTTAAAAAAAAAAAGTTTGGGAACACCCGATTTAAGACGTACGTCAGTATCATTATCCCTGTTGTTGTCGCCCCACTGGCCGGTGTGAATGCTCAACTTTATAAATGGGATAGATAACTAGAGAATGAGGCAACGTAGGATATTTTTTCTTCTTCTTAAATTCATACCATAGGTGCATCTACTAAAAGTCTTAGACTAGTTGAAATCTCAGCGACCTTAACCTCATGGGTCAAGGCGCAACTTTTCAGGCCACTTCTGGCCCACAGGCCCTTTTTACACTCGGATACTAACATAAATAATAATTTCCAAACTGATTTAGATGATTAGCTCCCTGGTCACATTTCATCTCTAGTATGAAATCTAGTAGCATCAGTTTTGAAAATCGTACTGCTTTATTGTGTGTCTTTCTGTGGAAATGAAGCATCAGTTAACATTCTGTATTCCTGGGAAAATACTGTGAAATAATCATAGGTTGATAAAATAGCCTTGGATAGATAGTGTTGGTCATGGTGTGGAGGAGTCCCCTGAATTTAAAGTGGAAAAGGCGCCTCATCATCATCATTGGTTCACTTTTTTTCCCCATTCAGACCACTTTACACTCATCCAGTTTTGTCACTTTCAGTTGAGCATGATTCTTGTATTGTGAAGCCTGCATAGTATTCTGTCTGATTATATTTTTGTGCTTGGGTTTGTCATGTCATTTCGTGTGTGTGGTTTTAGCTGGTTTTAACTCTTTATCTGGTGTTTACAGTGGACAAAGGAAGATGGGCTCCGCCAGGCTGCTGCAGTCAATCAGTTCATCCCGCTGAACACCAACCCAAAGGAAGTCCTGGAAATGAGGAATAAGGTATCACAGCTTTCTTCTGCTTGTTTTAGGTGTTTTGCGGCCTTCTAAGAGCACATTAAACAGTTAACTATTAGCTTTATTACCTTTTTTATGAGTTAAATATTTTTTGTTTGTAGATCCGGGAGCAGAACCTGCAGGACATAAAGACAGCAGGACCCCAGTCTCAGGTTCTGTGTGCCAGCACTGTGGTCGAACGCACCTTTAACCAGGTCAGTGTGCCAGCTGAGCACTGAAACACCTCACAGCTACAACTCTCCTGACCTGGAGATGAATGTGCACCATTAAAATAGCTTGATTTGTATCTTTTAGTGTCTTTTATTGAGATTGGCCAAGTTAAAACAAAATCTTCTACATTCTGTCCAGGTCTGGAGTTTCCCTCATAAACCAAAAGGCTGCATTGTGTGAATATTGTGCATGAAGCTCTACTGGACACTGTGAACTCTAATGAAAGACATGGTTGCTATTAAAATCAGATTTCTGAAAGAATATCTACAAATAATACAGAGCAAAAACGTGTCATCCGTTGTGTTTACCAGAGCATGGGGTGACTTTAACTTTAATTATTCTTTGATCACAGAGAGTGTCAATGTGGCAGGTGAGTAGTAAGTGAGAGAGGCAACCTCATTCTCCTCTTCAAACCTGCCAGCTCAGGCTGTATCCATATTCATACATTGCCATTCCTTTATTTTAATTTGCTTTTAATATTTATTTTGTTAGTAGCAGAGTAATGGTTGTTACCTGACAAAACATTTGCAAGGTGATCATTTGGTCTCTTACAACGCTAAACTGATCCACGTTATAGTCAAATAATTGTTTTTTTTAGTTTTTAAGTGCATGAGTGAGGGACAAAAGCAAAGCAGTAGGAACATCCTAAAATGTTTCCCCTGCTGTTTCTATGCATGGCTTGTTCTTCCTGTCCAGCGTGGCTTTTAGCTCAGTTAATACCTCTGTTGAAACAGAGCTCTTAATCATTTTTGGATTAAGATGATAAAGCTATAGGGGGTAATTTGAAACTTTACCAGTGCATCAGTGCTGATTAACTGCTGTTTTGTACTGTGTAGCACCCCCTTGTGTGGATAGTTTGCCTTTACAGTGCATGCTTATGGCTCTTTGTTCAGTCACTGCAAGCCTTTTCATAACCCTATGACTATTTGCAGAACCATCTCTCCTTGCATGCATTTCCAGTATATGTTTGTGTGGTATGTGTGAATGCAGAGGTGGAAAGTCATTAAGCGCAGCCACAACTGAAGTATTTTTATTATGAATTCATAGTAAACAAATACAATGATGTTGGGTTATTTTTAATTAATTAGTGCTCTTTGTGCCTCCTTTTTAAAGCTCATGACTTCATGAGATCCCGACCTCGTATTTGAACAACTTTAAACACAGCACAATACAATAAAATACAACTTGTACTCAAATGAGATATAACCCTAGTCTTTCCCCCTTTGTGCGTGTGTGTGTGAATGGTTTGTGAATATTTGGGCACATTCGTGGCTGCCTGGACTGGTGTTAATCTGAATGTGCTAGTGTTAGAGCTGGGATTTGCCTCCTCCCCCCTCACTGGGTTTACTATTGCAGGACGCCCCTCTGTCTGACTGTACAGACACTATTGATGGCCTCGATGTGTCCGAGGGCTCCTATAGTCCTGCTAAATCAATTAGAAAGGTACTCACTGCTCAAATCACTTTTTTCACACCATTATCCGACCGAGACAGCTGATAGGCAGATTTCTGGGACTAAAGAGTGATAGTTTAGTGATAGATTATGTTGGTTTTTGAATGTTGGGACTGTTTTTCTTCTACTGTAGAAGCTTTGGAAAGTTAATAAACATTTTGTTGTTAGTAAGGATACTAAATGCTCAGTACACTCTGCTGACTATCTGAAGGATAGATATTTTTTCAAAAATTGTGCGATTATATAAACAACTGACTTACAGTAATATTTGTCTCAAGTTGTGTATTTTAAGTGGTCTGTGCCGTGAATTCCCCACACCCCCTACATGACACGGCTATCCTAACTCATGCACATCCTGCGTGTAAGCAAATGGCACATACTTACAATGTGTGGGCGGGCTGCGTGTGCAAGGCCTAAAATGATTTCATGTACAATAAAAGGCCCAGGTCGTCACAACATTGACTGCTAGCTATTGTGAGTGCACAAAGGTTATGAATATTTGCTTTGTAACTATTATGTTATGCTGTTGGCTTGGCCTGCTTGAACTGGACTCTTCAGTGCTTTGCTATTTCAAAGTTAATGAAAATTTAAAATAAAAATAGCAAAGGTTTCTCTTTCGTATGTGTTTTGTTGGTTTGGGTTTTTTTCCCTTTTCTGTGCAGTTTTAAATGAGGAAACTTTCTAACTTTTACTTCTGCCTTTATTTATGAATTAATGGCCAATAACTATGCTAATATTGTGTTTCTGCTTGCATCTTATCTAATAATCACACTTCGGAAAACATTTTGTTTGCAAAGAACAACTACCGAAATATTTCTCCATATAAAATACCATTTATAGTTTACAGTAAGTGGATTTTATTATTATTATTTTGATCTGCTGATTGTGCTTTCCTTTCTCCTTTCCTTCTCTGTGTTCTGAAGGGCGAACTGGTGACGGCATCCAAGGCGATCATCGAAAAGGAGTATCAGCCCAAGGTTATCATCAGCAAGCAGGGTCCCAACCCCTTCACCAAACTCACCGACCAGGAGCTGGAGGAGTACCGCAGGGAGGTGGAGCTAAAGCAGAAAGGAGGAGAAGGTGAAGAGCAAAGCAACACGAACATTAAATTATAAACTGTGTATAAAAGTCAAAAAAATAATTTTAGTGTTAGTGGACACTGTGAACTCTAATGAAAGACACTCTGAGACAGAAAATATCTGAGCCGTATGACCTCATAAACATGACCGAAAAATGTAAACGATGAAACTTGAAGCACTTTTAAAAATCACCTTTTTTTTAATTTAAAAAAATCCTACAGAATAAACTTCACACTTGCCACACTGTGATGTTATCTCTCCACACACACACCCGCATTCACACGGATTCACAGTGCAGGGTCGAGCCACAGGTAGGGGAGGATCAGCCTCCGCTGTACCCAGCCCAGCGCCTCAAACAGCACAGATGGGTCAAGCCTCCTCACCTCCACCGTCTGCAGCTGACTCATCCAGCTTAGAGAAAGCCCAGCCTACAGCCGCCGCATCAGCCTCTGAGCACGGTACCTCTTCTGTCGGCGGAGCCGAGCCATCTCAGAGCGGAGCAGACTCTGCAGGGACAGTGGCAGACGATGTTTTTTTGACTGCAGACGAGGTTTTTTCAGCTCCAGATTCTCCACATAAGGACTTCCACTGTGCTGTGCTGCGAGCCCTCAGCAAGGAGCCCTCGGTGGTAGATTCAGCTAAGGCAGGTCAGGCTCCAGGTACACCAGATAAAGTGGAGTCTTGCCTAAACTCTGGCCTTCTACTTCCCACCTCCCCTGCTCAGCCCTGGCCTGTCTTACTACATACCACTGCATTGGGACACTGGGAATCCCTCGCCTCCTGTGCTCTCTCCTTCTTCTGAGGGTTTGGAGTCTGCTGCAAGTGTTTTTACCATGTGCAAGCACCCTCCATACCCACAATTTAATCTCTGAAGCCTTTGCTTGATTCGTCCCCCCCCCCCCCCCCCCCCCTCCCCTCTCTGTTT
>VUQR01016646.1:34674-45130 GCA_015108515.1 Hemichromis elongatus
TTTCCAGGAATTCTTCCAGCCTTTTTTTTTTTTTTCCCCCCCCCCCCCAAATCCCCTGTCTCTGATGTTTTGTCGAAAAGCATCAGAGCTTTGGCAGATCAGATACCTTTCTGCAGTTTGATTGGACGAGGGGCTGAGGAGAGAGGATGCTTAGAGTAAAGCTCATTTTTAAGGTTTAAACCTTCTGGCGCTTTTTTTTCTTCAAGGTTCTCACTCCTCTAATGCAAAATGTTTTATTTATGCATTTGTTTTTTTGCTGTATAGAATTAACTCTTGATGAAGCTGCATCTGAGCTCAATCATCCAATCAGAGTATCCCCTGTGTGGAGAACAGTGGTCATTCTCTTCCTGCTAACTTGTCTTGGATACATCTCTGGTGGTGGTGGTTCTCCTTTCTGTGCATCTGACTAATTTCCATCAAACCCAATGATTTGAATCAAGTTCTGGGGATGTTTTAAGGTTGATTTAGCGCTGTCTGTATCAGTAGGTTTGCAGTGCTCTTTTGATTAAAGCTTACAGCTTTTGTTTATTTAGTTTGGGGTTTTTTGTGTGTGTGTGTTATCTCCCCTATCCTTTTGTGTTGCGTTATGTGGGTGTTGGCACATAATGACTCATTGACATAAAATGTGGCTTTTAATTTTATATTTAGGCAAAAAAAACGAAAGAAAGAAAACAAAACGATGACAACTACTGATGATTACTTATAATCTGGGGTAATGGCTACTTACTGTTTCATGTCTGCTAATCTTTCTTCTAGATCCAGGGCAGCTTGTAGAGTCTGAGACCGAGCCCAAAGACCCCAAACCCACATCCACACCACCCAGCACCCCAATCAGAGCAGAGGAAGGTAAGTTAGCCTGCCATACTTGGCTCACTTGCTTCCTACCTGGTTCAGCATGGGTTTCCCCAGTTCTGTGACTGGACGATTTGGGCGTTTCTATGGTGTACAGCGGGAATTCAGAGGCTCCTGCCTATCCACCTGCTTGTCTGTCTCTTGAGTTTGTTGTTGCTGTGGTCTTTAATAATACTACTATAAGTGTTGTGCTTTAATTTCTGTAATAACAGGCCAAGAGGTTTTGTTTATTTCATTAGGAAATTTTTCAGGGCTGATAATCTGCCGAAAGCTCAGGAAAGAGTTTGGAAATGCTAATAAATAAAAGTAAGCAGCTTTTAGCAGCTTGTGATGGACCACAGGAGAGATTCTTTTATTTATTTATTATTTTCTTCCTCTTGGTCTTTATTACTATTGGATTACACCTATGTCAGTGGTATCATTCCTAATGATACTGGAACTGGCCTCTAAAAACAGGAAGTTATTTTTTTTACTTTGAGCAATCTCAGTTGAAGTCAGCTTAAGGGATAAATGGTTATGTAGATTTGATTGCAGGTGTAATCTAATACCAGAAATGTTGTTGCATAACATGTGTCTCTCTGTACAGTATCTCCTGTTCCCCCTTCACTTCCATTCTCCATCTACTTGGGGTCTACGAAGAATGGTTCCCAACCATTCTTTCTTTTTGTTAATCTTCTGATATATAAATATATTTTATCTTCTTTTTACATTTTTGATTTTCCTTTTTTAATTTAACACAGTGCCTGTGGTTTGATCTGCATAGACATTTGTTTCTACTTGTGCTTTTTTTTTTTCTTTTTTGTGGCTGCGATTACAATCAGGAGATGGAAATACAAAAGAGTACCTGTTACCATAGTAAGTATGTACTGTTCCACCTCCTCCACACCCTCATAATTAACCCATCACCCTCCACGCCTGTTTGTGAGCATTGACCCTATTTTTTTCCTTTTCCCGCTCTTTGCATGGCTTCAGTAGCAGAGCAGTGTTCTGTGATCTAAACTAACCCTTTTTGCCGGGGTGTGTGACTGATCAGATGGTTTAGACTCCTCTGAATCTCTTTGTCGGGGTAGAGGGGGATTATTTCGGAGCTCCTCACTCATAATTAGTGTTTAAAGTTCATACCAAGGGAAAAAAAATGAATGAATGAATAAAGAATGAGATTCACAAAAAAAAAATTGCAAGATCCTTGATTCTAGTCTAAGTAAAAGTGGAGGATGTTCCTGAAGTAAACCTCACACCATACTTTCACTGTGTCACATTAACCTCTTTTCTTCCTGCCGACTATTCGCTATCCAACCTCTCTTGCACATTAGCACATTTCTATAACTGTTAAATGACACTGTATATGTTTCTGTTCTGGGGAAAAAAAACTCTGTTTTGAAAAAATCTTTTGAATGTTGTTTGTCTTCCAGACGAGTCCTTTACCAGGTACACGAGTGCTTTAATTTCTCTTGTGGCTTTCTGAGCAAACTTGCTGTTGCTGTTGGTTTAGCTGGTTGAAGCCAAACGCTTGGCTGTGTGGTGGCGCTTGGTCTCCGTTTTTATCTGTCTGTGTTGTTCGGCCTTATCTGTACACTGACAGACATGAAGATACGTGAAAACTGAAATGCGCTGTGCAGTGTTTTCTCGAGTCTTGTTTCGCAGTAGTCACTGTTGCATGCGAACGGTTTTTTAAAAAAATTATTAAAATCTAGTCGTCACGTCGCTGACTGCAAAGTGTGAGCTTGCTGCAGTACTGCAGGATGCTGTTTGTGCCACTGACCCTCAAAGCAAAACTTCTATGATGCAGCACTTTTATTTTTAGTTCAGGTCACTAAAAAACCTTGCAGTTTTAAAGCATTCTCTTAAACACGCTTCCCATCGACAAAAAAACAAGTTTAGTATTTAGAAATGAAACTGGATTAAGTATGCAAACGTCTGACTCCCCTCACAGCAGCTTGATTAATACTCTACTTATTTGTGGCTCCTGTTGATGCTTCCTGCTTCTTGAGAGCTGATCCAGTGTTAAATTAATTTCCCTTTCCCTGAAGTGATCTAAATTAGATTTTTTTTTAAAAATAAAATCTTTGCATTGTGGACACTTCTCTGATTTGTCCGTGCTCTGTTGTATTTTGTTTTGTTTTGTTTGTACACAGGGTACAAATGAACAAGAGAACTGCCCTCATTAAGATTTGCCTGTTTAAATGAAGGTAAAAGAAAGAACGCAGAGTGCTCGCTCAGGCCTGTCAAAGTGATGGAGATGAAAGGAAACAGAGGGAGAAGAATTTGCAATGACAGCTGTGTTCAGTGCATCCTTGTGGAGCTTTTGATTTGTGAAAAGCTGCAAGTTTAAAGTAGTGGATTGTTATTATTTTTGTAAATGTGGTACGAATGTTGCCTGTGCAAGTGTTAGACTTGTGTTCACTGAAGCTTTCTTAGACTAAAGAGCCTCAAGTCAGTAGTGTTTGGGATGGATTTATAGATATAAAGGACTGTGTGGACTGCAGAGAAAGGTGGAGGTATCTAAAGTAGAAAATCGCATGGATGTTGCAGCTTACCCAGTTGTAGTAACAGCGCTCAGCAGTGCAGCTCCATTAGGTTGTTCCCTGAGACCACTAACTCTTTCCATCTGCCCCTCCACCAGAGTCCTTGCCGGAACAAACCTTTAAGGATGAGAGCGACGCAGCCACCCTGAGACAGACCCTTCCAGATTTAACACCCGATGACCCTTCAGATGCTCCAGCGCTTCCTGCCGAAGACTCCGCCCCCGCCACTGTCGACACAGCCGAGGGGGAGGAAGCCGCTGATGCCGGCGACCAGGAGGGTGACGAGTCTCCCAGCAAGTCCCCCTCCAAAAAGAAAAAGAAGTTCCGCACTCCTTCCTTCCTAAAGAAAAACAAAAAAAAGTCTGAGTCCTAGATTGAAGAATGTCGGATCGGTCCTCACTGCTGGCTCCTGTCTCTTTTTCTTTCTTTCTTTCTTTTTTTTTTTGTTTCTGCTTTTTGTCTGCTATCATTTTACCCATCAAGTTTCAAGCAAGTTACACGCCATTACTTTTTCATTTTTTAAATATTATTTGCCGCTGGCTTATTAACCTATTTTCCCTTGCGTGTGCCAATTTTGTATACAATGTAAAAAATTAAATGCATAAGGTTTTTAATTAGTAGCAGCTTTTAGTTGCGAGTGTTGCGTTTTTGTCTTGTCCACTCCATCTGGCCTTTTATGCATGTCTCTTACTACAGGACCACATATGTAATGTGAGGTTATTTTTTTAAGATTACTACTCAACCACTGTAACCACTAGAATGTAATGGGATTGTATCGAAATATATAAGAAGTGTCTTTCAGCAAAAGCAAAACAAAAAAATACTGAATGCAGACAGAGAAGCTTGTGTCCTCTCATTTTACTGGTTTTAAACTCTGACAGGGAACTAGAAATGCGTCCATGTAATTACATGTTGGCAGAGGAAGAGAGCGACACTCAAGGAGAGGATGTGCTCATGAAAAAAAATCACTGTCCTTATTTTATTTTTTTCTGTTTAAACCAATCAATGCATTCGATGTTAAACACACCTGGATGTTGGTTTTGCTTCTGCTTTTAAACACTCTAAATACCCACCTGGTTAGGTAGTTGTAAAGTGCTGTCTATCTTTATTTTATTCTAATATTTCACAGACAAGCTCCATTTAAAAATATGCGTCTGAGGTGGTTGCAAACCTGCAGATGGTGTCGTTTCTGAAGCTTGAGTTTGAGTTGTTCACGGCGGCGTGCGAGTCATTGTTGGAAATGTGGGCAGGCATTGTGCTTAATGATTATTCTAAGGGTTGATGTAATGTATTTGCTACTGGCTTTAAGGCGTAACTATGAAGGAATGTGTAAAAACGAATTTGTGGTTTCCATTTTTTTCCAAGCTTAGCTTTTAAAAAAATGTTATTTTATAGGTTTTTTTTCTTTTGCATTTACTTCTGTATAAAGTCTCAATACTACATAATGTGCAAAATTCCAAACCTGCTTCTGCATAAACTGTCTTCTTTCACTCTCCTGGAGTAGATTGAGCCATGATTACTTCCTGTGAGCGCACTGTGAGCCCCCCCTTTCTTTTTCTTTCTTTAATGAACTCGGACAACACTTTACTTTGAATTAGTCAGTCATAGATACAGTCATACAGAACTTATAAACAGCTGTTATGAAGCATGTCTGGACTTCTGCGTGTGAAACTTCACTGTGCTCAAACCTACTTTGTCCCTGAATACCTTCACATGTTTCCAGTTGCACAAAACAAAATGTACACTGGAGAAGCGCTTCTGTTATTGTCAACCTGATGTAATCTGAAGATTGGAAATGAGTTGCGCTTGAGGTTGCAGGGCATTAATATCAAGGCCAGTTCCAAGGCTTTGCTCAATTTATTTCTCCATCGTGTTTTTAACCCTTGAGGAGCCAAAAGGCATCACAGGTGCTTTACTTAAAATAAATGTATAAGCTGAGAACTCCTGAAGGACTGCATGACAAGAGTGCATCACTATAACTACCCCCTTTAGATATGATTTATATTTAATTTTAGTGTGCAGATAACAATAAAGCCCCCTGTAGTCATTTGCGTGTACCATATTCTTTTTTTTGTTTTTATAAATTGCTTAACTTTGCTGATTTGTATCCTCAGTCTGAACTGCGTGCAGTTTAATTGTCTTATCATTATAACACACACTTAACACTTCACTGCTTATTTGTCATGGTTCTGCCTCTTTCTACAACCATGAATAAAAACTACCTTTAAAATCACTATTGTGTTATCGTAGTCATTTACAGGAAATTTCATGGTAGATGATGTAGAAGTCGCCTGGAAGGAACTCGACAACCCTTTTTTTTAAAGTGTGCAATAAGAAACTAGGGGTTTGTAAAGGTATTAAGCATTATATTTGGTTTCAAGAAATCAGACTTTCTCATAATATTTTCTTAAAAGTGGTCTTGGACAGTAAGTTCTGACCTTTTAGATGTAGTGTTAGTTTTCTGAAAGCCTGTTGAGAGCTGCCATGTTAGACAGGGGCCGTTGCTTACGTGTGATGTCTGATATGCTTTCTCCATTTGGGAAACGGAAACATCTCCAGTTTGCTGAAACAGCCGATCTGTCTCTGACCATGGTGCTGAAGTTGCATTTATTTCTGGTGCTGCATACAAAAGAAACCTATTAGCTAGTTTATTTATTTTTTTAATTTTCATTTATGTCTCCTCTGGCTTTCCCTGGCAGGCAGAGATTATGAGTGAGTGAAGCTGTCTTTTACAGGGTCGAAGGTGCCAAAAGTAACAGCTGTGCAAGACTCTTGCACAAATAGTATTACATTTCCTGATAAAAGCTAATTGCCAGAAGATAATTGGTTTTTACATATAAATGCTTATAAGCAGCAGCTGAATATATTTTACTGGATGTGGAGTTACAAACACACTACAAATTTTTTAACTAATGAGTCTCAATTCCCTTTATGTGGCGCAGTTTACTCAATTCTCACTATACCCTATAATCTCCTCCTCCTTTTGCATAAGATCTGCCATAAACGCCCAAGAGCTGCTCTCCAAAGTACTCAAAAACCACCATTTGCTCTAGTTCCCACTACAGGAAGGTGTGCTTTAGGACCTCATTTTGGCAGAATGGCACGTGCAGAAACAAAGGGCCAAAGTTCACAGAGAGAAAACACTACCAGCCTCACAACTGCAGCTAGCGATCATAACAAACTTTGTCTACCGCCAAGAAAAGATAATTTTCTCCTTACAGGTGAGTTGAAGGACAGGGCAAAGCTTCATAACCACACCTCCAGAAGAAAACCTTATTGGAGAAAGTATGGCCTGATTTATCCAGCTAATGATGGCCTTTCACAACAGCGTGGCTACCGCCAGGTACTGCCTTTAAAGCACTTTAGATGCTTTTATGGTTTTGAAACCTTAATCTTAATCTGATTGAAAGCTTCGTGGTCTTCATAAACGACGAGGAAGTTTGATATGAAATCAGGAATGTTCAATATGCGTATTCAGCTTAAATAAATAGCCCAGATATTATATAGTTCTGACAGACGATTTGGGAAACGGGGAGCAGTCTAAGAACTCGGGAATATTTTATGTGCACATGCGCAAAGAGCGCTTCCTACTGTAATAAAGAAACAGATATAAAATGATAAAATAGAAGTGCTGTGTATCAGAATTTAAATGGATCTCGGTGAAAAACATGAACTTTTATTTTATTTTTCGGCTTTTGTATTTTATGCCTGATATTCTCACAATCCACTGAAAAATTTGGTTACATTGTAACCCGGGTTCTCTGAGTGGAGAGCCTCTCCGGCTCCCACCCCATAAAGTGGCTCCAGTCAAGGTTATAAATAAGGTTAACAAAAGAAGACATGCAGGTTTAGTGCTTATTAGCGCTGATATTACACATAGGAAAATACAATTAAAAGTAGACAAACTTTGTTCTTTTTGACAATAAATAGTAGAAATTACTTACCTTTGCACCATCCTTAGGAAACACAAACAACCACTGATAAGGGTTAATGATTATACAGTGTTTCTAGAAACTATCAAGGCTAAACAATGACAATTATTGCCATACTCTTTATTTATGAGTGTGTGCTTTGAGGACATTCCCCAAGTATCACACAGCCTAAATTGTGTGTGTGTGATGTTGATAAAGGAGCTGTGGATTTATGTTTTTATTACAAATTGGGATCAACAATAAATGTTAAGCTTATAAATAATTGACCAAGTGAATGCCATGCAGACTGACGTATTTTACTTTCTAATGTGGGGAAATTATTTTTCCATGATGCCCCAAAAAATGTAACATTCCATTATTTTTTTTCTAGATTTCGCTAATGAAATGGGAAAATTTTTTTGTGTTTTGCAACAGGCTGCTAGTGACAAAGTGAAGTAAAGACACATTTAAAAAATTTGCTCTTTGCTAAGTTGTTTGTTATGTGTAGGTACCATGTTGGTTCATCAACTGGGTTAGGGGACTTTTTATACATGAATATTTCATAGAAAATGGTAAGGTATCAGGGACAGGAAAGGAACTAATTTCCAAAGAAAAAGACCTTCAGAAAGCCTGGAGAGCTGCTGCTGAGGACCACTGAGCTGGCTCAAGAATTTTGCCCAGTGCTTTATGCTTTATTTACAAATTTCTGACATGTAGTGCAAGATCCTACTTTTTATTTCTTTGTCATTAGTGTTGAAACTGAGTTTTACACTAGATCTAATGGATCTAGTGTCACGTTTCAACAAGCCAACAGAGGTTGTATTCAAAACCATTAAAACTTCCATAGTTGACTTTAACCCCTTGGAGACATTCTAGTTATGCAACTGTGGAATTACCTAACAACTGATAAAGGCAACATTTAATATTATCAAATACATTTAATTCACTGTGCTGTTAAACTTTTGATGTCTTTTATATGCTGGCTAACACTGTAATACTTGAGTGTGTAAGGTTTTAACCTAAAATGACAGAAGGATGAAACTATGACTCAAAGGCTAAATAAAAACACTTCCTGTATCATTTTTATATATAACTGATATTTATATAAAGAGATATATAACTAATTCACTTCTCTGTATCAATCCAGTCACTTTATTTTAAACTATAACTCAGAATAACTTCAGATGCGGACAGATTTATTACCCATGTAATAAATTCCCATATGTTGTAGTTTTCAACAAGTCTCACACACATCTCCTGAGGAATCTGTGAACCTCCTCCAGATTTGGATTTTGAATGGGATTCAAGTTAAGGCTTTGTGCCAGCCATTCAATAGCCACATGTGTTTTGGGTTATTGCTTTGTGCTGCTTTCCACGTTGACGAGATTCCCATTTCTAGATGCACTGATGCCGATAACATTCTCACCATTGTGCTTCCTGTTTTTATTTCATTTTTTGACATTTCGTTTTTAAATTCGGTTTAGCTTCAGTTAATCAAAATAAATAAATAAATAAAATAAAATCTGATATGGAAGCTATTTTTACTCATCATTTTGTTTTTATTAGTTTTATTGTTAGATTTAGTCTTTTTTAATGATTATTTTTCATTATCTTTTATTATTGTATGGAGGGCATATGTTAGAGGCAATACTTGGGACAATTAGTACAGGCTTTACAATAAAAACACAATTCTTGAAAGCAGGTCATTCACATCGTTGTAGAGTCTCCATAAACCCATCCATCAAAGCTTGATCGTGTCAAGAGGGCTGTACCAGAACTGGACTCAAGTGTGGAGGCAGAATAGTTAAACTGAAAAAGCTTTTATACACAATGACATAAGGTAGACAAGGAGAGACAAAACCTGGAACCTTAGTGTGGCATGACACACAATATATGGTTAGTGGGGAACTCTAGTGTGGTGGCGAAACAAAACCAAGAAAAATGACTTTATACACAATATACTACAATCCTGGCATGGCAACGTGAGGTACATTACATAAACAGGGACTGGTGGCGTGGTGCTCGCCGACCGCACTAGAGGGAGAAAGAGAGAAAAGGTGTTAGTGGGTGGACCGCGGAGACAGAAGGAAAAAGGAGACAAGACATGACGAGGAAGGCAAAATAACAGAAACCGAAATCCTAGGACTAAATATATAACAAGCGGAACCAAAACCCACGAATAACAATAATTGAAGACTAAAACTAAAACACACAAAAACACTGGGTCGCAGACCCAGTACCATGACAAATGACCCAGGACATTTCTGAAATAACTCTCTTATAAAGATAAGAAATAATTTTCAAAGAAAACTAGTAAATTTAGAAATGTAATGTTGAAAATCTCTTGCTTTGCTAAAAAAGCGCTTCTTTATCCGCACCTTGATTTTGTGTATGTATGTGTCTGTTGTAGCTGATATTTAGTGACTATTCTGTTCTGTTGGGACACAATATAATGCTCTCAAAGTGTTTAATTGTATTTTACTTGATTGTAATCTTGCATCAGTTCTCTGATTATCTCTTTATTGCAATGTGTGATTACCAGTAAATGGTAAGCCTATAAATAACTGACCAAATGAATAAGCCATGGGAAGTGTAGTATTTCACTTTATCGACACTGGATTTTCCATGATACAATATTCTCAATTTGAAATTGGATTTCAACCCTTTCAGCATATTTCAACATGAAATGTAATGTCCTACATCAAGTCTGTTACACAGGTTTCTTTAAAAGTGTAATTGTCTATTTAAATATTTTGGTTTTTTTTTTAAATCACATTTCTAGTTTCCTCATAATTTTAAGGACAGATTTTTAACGATAACGTACGGTGGCCCTGAAGTGCAAACCACAAAAACAAACCACCCAAGCCAACTTTATTCATAAAGTGCTATAAATCAGCAAGTGCTGACTAAATGCAAAAATAACATATTGCTAGTAATTAAAAAATATATTGCAGGGGATGCTGCTCAGTGATAAACTGATAAAAATGACATCCCAACATCTCAAAAGCTGGGATGTCATTAAAATTTCAAAATCGGACTATATTTTTATTAAAATGGTACATTCTCACACGTTAAACATTATTTCTATGTTCAGTGGGTTCTGTGGCTTTATGAAATTTCATAGTGTCCCAACTCATTTTTTTTTTTTTTTTTTTTTCAAGGGGGTTG
>VUQR01016646.1:45150-66891 GCA_015108515.1 Hemichromis elongatus
TTTTTTTTTTTTTATTGTTTTTTTTTTTTTTTAAAAATTTTTTTTTTTCCAACTTTTTTTTTTTTTTTTTTTTTTTGCAATGGGGATTGCACGTTCTGTATTCCAAAAATTCCTAAAGAGTTTCTTCTTTCTGGTGCTGCTATTCAACTTGCCTACTAAGCACATAAGGGTCTGTGCTCATTTGCTAATTGCAGAAAAGTGGTACTCTGGGTTTTGCCAAGTCATGGCTTGCATAATCCATTGAATATGCACAATAATCTTTAGTTAAATTCTAACCACACAACCACGTGTATGCATAGTGTGCATGATAATGGGAAGATTTTATTAGCCTGCTAAGCAGATTTTAGGTTGCACTACTTCTATGGAGCGATAGATGGTTATCTGGCATTTTATGGCTTCGGGGCCTGCATGAAACACACGTACACACACAAAAAGTAAAGGGGGTTGAGTCTCTGTGACAATGCACAACACTCCCTCAACCTTTGGTTTATAAGGGTGCTACTACTGTCAAACCCTCAGCATTTGGCCCCAACCTGTGGAGGGAACCAAGGTAAGACCACAGAGGCAGGCTGTTTAGCTGCTCAAGTCAAAATACTACAAATGATACCTTACAGTATGGTAGGGGGGTACACGCTTGATAAGTCCATCTGCAAAGATTAGCCTAAGCCTGCTGAACACTGTCTTTAATATCCAACTTTATTTTTATTGTAGTCTCTTATTCTTTCTTTACTGTAGATATTTAAAAATTTCAGTCACAGTTTTGTAAAGCCAAGGTTGATGCAATGAAAATGTGAGCTTTTAGCAAACTTCTTATCCATTCCTGGGTTTTAACGATTATTGGCCTTTATAGTGTTTTGTTTATGTTTATTTGTGTGTGTGTGTGTGTGTGTGTGTGTTAGATGGGGAGAAGACACTTCTCTGGCTTGGGGGTGACCCTAATGGATCTGTTCATGCCAATAACCATGACTGCAATCACCTTTTTAGTTCTGTCTGCCGCCACAGTATCTGCTGTCAAAGAGGGTAGGTGGACCACCGAGGAATGTCATGTAACTTATTTGACTGAATGTTTGATTGCTTGACTTTAAGGAGTTTTTTTTTTTTGCCAGGAACAACTAAAGCATTTGTCCCTACCTGTCCCAACATTCCTCTGGGTGAGAGAGTAGACTGCTTCCCTGATCCTGGAGCTTCCCAGGTATGACCCAGCATCATTTCCTAGAGTGCAAAGAAATGTGTGAGCACGTTATAATTAGTGGGTAACCACTAATGCTATTTTTTTTTTTTTTTGCTTGCACTAGTTATAATTTCTATTTAAACAATTGCAGTGGTGACAAAAAGCAGTAGTAATACTAATCGTAGCGTTAGTGTCACTAATGTGGAAAATGGTAATATAGACAACAATACACTGAACAGGTGAAATGTGAAGAGCGTGGATGCTGTTGGAGCCCACGAGATGAGAGTAACGTCCCCTGGTGTTTCTTCCCAACCAACCATGGATACACCGTGGAATCACAGGATTCATCAAGCCCTTACGGTAAAACGCACTCACTAACAGAGGAAAATTAAGTGCCTCTTGTTCCTTCAACTTATCTATCTTTTCCAAGTATTTTTTTCCCCCTTTTTCCCTTTTTTTAACTTTGCCTAAGGCAAAGGTTTTGGTATAAATGTGTCATCATTGACAGGTTTTTCTATTTTCTACCCTTCTTATGTGAAATGTTGGGTATTTCACGCATTTTCACATTGTTATAATATTCTTATGGATAAACAAGCTGCATAAATTAAAAATTGAGTAGTACATGAGCATATTCAGATATGCATTATGATGTGAGTTTAACTGACTCATAAAAATGAAATAATTTCTTTTTTACTACATAAGGGCTAAAATGTCATCAAATACATTGACATACTAGTGCTGACTACATACTTGATAAGCTCTATACCATTTTATGACTAATGCATTAATTTACCTGAATGAGACTGAGGAATGTTTGCTTATAGTGAATCATTGTATCGTTAGCTTTATGTCTCTAATGTTACAATGTAAAGTGCACTGAGACGACTGTTTAAATGGAAATATGTAAATGTAACTGAATCAAATTGAACTGCTGCTAGTTGTCTCAAATGATCAGCGTATGTGTATTATGTAATTGTGGATATTATGTTGTGGATATTATGTGGACATGCTGTGTTATATGTGGATGATATATTAACCTTCTTAGCATCTTATTGACATCTGTTTAATTTTTCAGTTCTGAAAGCAAACCTGATCAGAATGGACTCTCCTTCTATATTTGGCGGGGAGATAAAACAACTGGCGCTTGAGGCAGAAATGCAGACAAACAACCGTCTCCGATTTAAGGTGAACACTGACACCGTATGCAAATTTACAGAGTCAGAATTTACACAGGAAACTTACAGATATATTTAATGATCATATTACCTGACTACTCTTCTCTCCCTCAGATCTACGATCCCAACAGTAACAGATTTGAAGTCCCCCATGAACACATCAGCGGCCTTACCAGTAACCCATCCATTCCCATCAGCAGCACACTGCAGGTCACAGAGAAACCCTTCGGCCTTACTGTGCGCAGGAAAGAGAACCAAAAAGTTGTGTAAGTAATCACTCTGCGTAGGTGCATGTGTATTTGTTGTGATGGATGGAAGATAGGGTTGTGTATATATAAATAGCTGCATTACTTTAAAGGTGATACCGGTCACGCTTGGCTGGCCCTAGCTGACACCGCAGTGATCAAGTACTCTTTAGATTAGATAAATACAGATAAACAGAAGAATGGAAATGGAAGTGTCAGCAGTCTGTGTATGTCTTCTTTTTAAAGACTAGAGAAATGCTTCTTATTAAAGATTAATGGGCTGGTCTGTCTCTGTGTGTGTTTCCTTCTTTTTGTTCAATTTGTTCTAAGAACTCATCTCCCAGAGTACTTTCGTTTACTTCTAGTACCATTTCACTCTCATTCCCTTACTTACTTCACTCATTTCTTTGCCCATAAGTCATATTTATGAGTAATCATCAATCTTTAAGTTAATCATTCAGCAAAATATGTGAGGAAAAAGTGAAAGCATATCAGTGAGGTACATTTCTTTTAAGAGAGCCCATTAAATTTAGTGTTGTACATTGAACTTATCTAACAAAATTACATGCAATTAAATTACATAAAGTCAACATTTTGGACATAAATAGCTATTTTTTACTGTTCTCTGTGTCACTCTTACCTGCTCTCCCTTTTCCCACATCCCAATCCCAATCAGTCTGTCTTTACACTTCCCAGTGATCATTTAGTCCTTTGTTTCCTCATTACGTTCAGGTTCGACACCACAATGGCTCCACTGGTGTTTGAAGATCAGTACCTACAGCTGTCTGCCAGGCTTCCATCTCATAATATTTACGGCCTCGGAGAACACGTCCACAGGCAGTATCGCCATGACACCAACTGGAAAACCTGGCCAATTTTCACCCGAGACGCTTTCCCTAATGGGGTAAGGACGACATGCACATGTTACATGCGCATCTTACAAGTCTATTTGCCTTCTCATAGGGCCTATAATTGAATGCCTTGTAAGCTGATTTTTCCACATGGCTCTATTGTATACTCATTTGTCCCACTCTGACTTTTCTGCAGGGAACACACAACCTCTACGGACACTATCCCTTTTTCCTCTGTCTGGAAAATGAGAGTGGAAAGTCATTCGGGGTCTTTTTCATGAACAGCAATGCTATGGGTAAAGACACATTCACCCAAATGCAAGAACACACACTAGAAGCTGATTAAAAACCAACAAAAATATGTAAAAAAAAAAACCCCAAAAACAAACCTACACATACGTATTCTAAAAAGGTGACGCTTTTTAAGAAAAAAACCAAGATATCTGTATGATATAAATTGTAAATCACAACATAAATTAATATTGCTATGATTAAGCCACTTTTTTTTCTGTTTGTTTCCAGAGGTGACACTGCAGCCTGCCCCAGCTGTGACCTACAGGACTATTGGGGGGGTTCTTGACTTCTACATTGTCTTTGGTGACACACCGGAACAAGTGGTGCAGGAGTTCCTCGAGGTGATTTTTCTAAATGTGAAACATGTGGGGCAAGGTTTCTTGTCACTACTGTAGTGTGGCTCACTAATTACATTAAAATACTTCCAATTATGCTCTTCAGCTCACCGGCAGGCCTGTCATGCCTCCCTACTGGTCACTGGGATTCCAGCTTTCTCGGTGGAACTACACCAACCTCAACATAGTCAAGGAAACAGTGGAGAGAAACCGTGCCGTGGGCCTCCCATATGTAAGATTCAGTCTGCTTGATTTTTAAAATTCTGTTTGTATATCAAACTCTCATTTGAGAATTGAAAATTGCATGTACATAGTGAATCAATGCAGCATTTTTTCCCTCTCATGCAGGATATCCAATACACTGACATAGACTATATGGAGAATAAAAAAGATTTCACATATGACAAGCTTAACTTCACTGAACTTCCTCAGTTTGCTGACTATCTCCATGAGAGGGGGCAGAAATACATCCTTATCCTGGTAAGAAGTACGCTGTGGGCATATTGGGTGTATATACGTACCCTATAATAATCATAAGAAAGCATACAGAGGTACAAAAACATCAAATCAAACACCGACAAAAAAGTATTGAAATCATTGCTTCTAGTACACAGTGGCATTTGCTGCATTAGCAACTCTAAAGAAGAAATGAAAATGACGGCATTTGTGTAATTTTTATGGACTTATTGTGTTGATTTGAACATATTTCTGACTGCATCATTTGTCCCCAGGATCCTGCAGTAGCCACCAGCAAGAGGGTTGGAGATGCTCCATATGAGTCTTATGACCGTGGGACTGTGAAGAATGCTTGGGTCACTGAATCAGATGGGAAGACTCCTCTGTTAGGAGAGGTGAGCTACATTAGCGTACAAGCCTGATATTCTGATGCATAGTATGTGACATAGCGCATTAAAGCAGGCTTGTGGGAACACGGATTTAGAGGTGCTCACACTTCCCGATGATCAGTTAATCAAGTGTATTTGATTAGCAGCACCTGGCTGCTGCCTACTCTGTGAATGATATCAAGTACAAAAGATACCAACTTTTTTTTACTATATATTTACTATATATTTTATTATATACTATATGTCTTTTTTGTTTCCTTTTTTTGTTTTTACTATGGAAGACCAGTAAAACTGGATTATTACAGTTATGGTATATTATATTGTTGTTATTGTGACAAAAAGTCACAAATTTAGTAGAAAAATACATGCTGTATACGCCCTGTGTTCAGCCACCTGAATCCGCTTATCTGGATCAAATGTATTTGTGTTACTTTGTGGTGTATGAGTGCACACGTATGTGTGGTTTGTGCTTTATTTACATATGTTGTTGTTCTTGTGTTTTGGCTATAAAAACACACGGGTCTGCTGCAGGACCTCTGCTGTTGCTGCCTTTGTGATGAGGGAGATACATAAACAGACCCGGTATTTATTCTGCTTTTAAAACAGGCAATAATTGCTCGGAAAGAACAAGAGAAAAGCCTTTCCTGGTGGCACTGATGTTGGCGTGCGTTAGTAAAATCATAGCAGGACCTCAGAGTGACAGAGTTAAAGAAAATGTTATAAATGTAAAAAAACTTGTGCAGAGAAAGGGTAGGTGCAGACAGATGGACCAAATAACAGATTAGAAGAAAATCTACAGGGAAACAGATCGGTGGTTTGCTGAGTGTGTGGTGACAGGGACATACACAGGAAGCAAGAAATAATGAGGGAGAGGAGACAAAATAGATAATTAAAAGATAGATAAGATGGAAGGTAGAAAGAGATTCAGAAAGGCGGTAACCACAGAGACATGTTTAAAGAAGAACATAAAAAGGTGACAATAAAGTGACATATGGAGTTACGGCTGCTGACATTTTATTTACTCTATTGTCAATAAAATGTCTGCAGGAAAAAAGATGGAATCTGCAAGGAACTATCAGTAAACTTTAACTTTGGATTTCTGACCATCTGCTAGAAACATCTTCCTATGAACACACACACATGTTGCGTTTTCATAACTTGTGGGGACATCTCATTGACATAATGCTTTCCCTAGCCCCTCACCCTAACCCTGACCCTTAACCTAACCATAACCTTATTGTAACCCTGACACTAAAACCACATTTTGAGCCTCAAAAATGCCCTCAAACTTGTGGGGACTGGGATTTTGGTCCCCACAAGGGCTGTCGGTCCCCACGAGAATAATAAACTTCCAATTTTTGGTCCCCACAAAGATAGTAATAGCCGTCCACACACACACACACACACACACACACTTCCCTCCCTTTCCTTTATTTCATCAGTCCTATGTTCTCTGTTATTCCCACGGCCCTAAACTGTTCCTCCAGCATCTTCTCAGGAACACCGATTTCTCACTCCGAGCTCATAATTATGGCTGTTCATGCCCTCTTATGTTGTCTGCATATAAATTTTTGTATAAATTAATCTCTTGCTTTATTAAACTGTTAAAGGTTTCTCTCAAACCTGGGAGGTCAGGTGTACAAAAAAACACTGGAATATGAGTTATGCCTCAAAGTTTTAGGATTTTTTTTGGGCAACTTTTAGTAAACGTGATCTCACATTCTCTCCATCCAAGGTATGGCCAGGGGAGACCGTATTTCCAGACTACACCAACCCCAACTGCATCGATTGGTGGGTGGATGAGTACGAGCGGTTCTACAAGGAGGTCAAACATGACGCACTTTGGATTGTAAGTCAGTTGTAAATACATAACATGAAGGTATTATGCACACAGTCAAATTGCGGGCTGGACATTGGCGCCAATAAATTAGCACAGAATAACTTTACCTCTTTAATTTCCTGTCTTTATTTACAAGGAAATATTCTCATATGCATTTGCAGGACATGAATGAGGTTGCTAATTTCAAGCAAGGATCATCAAAGGGCTGTGCCGTTAACAAACTCAACTACCCTCCCTACATTCCAAGTAAGAGACAGTGTTTTCTATGTTCTGGTCAGCCATCATGATCACGCTACATATTTTATGATATAGGATATCATGGAAGTGCAGCTGAACGTCCAAATGTTGTGCACAGTTTGCTAAATCATTCACAACAGCAAACATAGTAAGTTAATCTGGCATAGTGAATCCTTATTCATCTTCCTCCTTAATTACTCTCTTTTCTCAGCTCTTCCACGTCCTATTAAAGTATAAAGTACATCAATGCCTATCTCATTCTTTCACTCTCTTTCCTTCTCTGCATCCTGTATTCTCTCTGTGCCTCTTCTAACTTTCCTCTTATCTGTTCTCTCCCCAGAGATTTTGGATGACTTAATGTACAGTAAGACTCTGTGCATGGATGCCAAGCAGACCTGGGGCAACCACTATGATGTCCACAGTCTGTACGGCTACTCTATGGTCCTGGCTACTGAAAAGTGAGTACACAAGCAGTGTACCATACATAATGTCTCTGAAGGTTCACAGTCATCCAGGCCACTTTAATCTAAGGAGCTAGAAAAGAAAAGCGTTTGGACATCTTTAAGTTCCTTTGAAGACGTTTCACCTCTCATCTCAGAAGCTTCTTCAGTTGGAGCAAGAAGTCCGAACGCTTTTCTTTCCAAGCTCCTTAACCTAACATATATAATCTTCAAAATCAAGTGATGTTACTGACTCATGGTCCTCAACATGTGCTGAAAGAGTTTGGTCATTTATGTAAACAAACCTAGAAAGCAGCACTGGTATGAGTATGTGGTAGGGGCTGGCTGTCAGTTAAAGTGTGATTTCTACATACTACCTTAATAAATCACTGTTCAGAATTGCGGTGAAATTCATAAAAACAGTTAGTTGATTCCACAGGTACTTAAAAGAAACACCTGGCTTGTAAACACATCTGTGTAGTTTATTCGTAATGCCAGAGACATTGCATAAGCAGTGTCTCATAGCCAGTTTTGATACTTGTTTCTCTGTTACTTGTGCAATCTTGCTTTTTTTGTCCCCCTGTCCTGTCATACCTCAGTGACCTGGCATCATCTGGTTCTGTTTTCTTTCTTCTCTCCATCCCACAGAGCTATGCAGCGCGTGTTTGGAGAAAACCGCTCCATGATGCTGACCCGCTCTTCCTTTCCAGGTGTGGGAAAATATTCAGGTCACTGGCTAGG
Source organism: Hemichromis elongatus (assembly GCA_015108515.1). NCBI lineage: Eukaryota > Metazoa > Chordata > Actinopteri > Cichliformes > Cichlidae > Hemichromis > Hemichromis elongatus. The sequence goes on from VUQR01016646.1 coordinate 53,325, forward strand.
CGACAATGCTGCCACCTGGAATGACATGAAATGGGCTATCCCTGGCATGCTGGAGTTTGGGCTCTTTGGAATACCCTATGTGAGTAGCAAACCTTCAGAAAAGGCCAAATGTTAAATGTTAGTTGACCAAAACCACTTTGAATATAAGCAAAAGAAAGATTTTTTATTTTTTTTTACTTTAGCAACATGTGAAAGAATAATAATATAACATTAAACAATATTACAGAAATATGACATGTGCAGATGCATAGAACAGGTAAAAGTGAGGGTTTCACAAACTATTTCACCGAAATTTTTAAGAAGACACATATGAGCAATGCAAAGAGAACGCAGGACAAATGGGATCTGGATCAGTTCCCTCCCTGTGAGCCTGCTGTAAAATGTGGCCAGCAAGTAAATAATAGAAACAAACAGTCTCTGCAGAGCGGCCTTTGAATGCAGTCTCTTTTTTGAACTCAGTTGTGAAATTAATGTAAATATAGATTGCAACCCACAGCTACTGCCAGTAAATCACAAGTAATTTGAGCCAAGATCAACAGAGGCATTTAAAAAGACAAATAAGGGGCTAAGTTAACACATTGGTGCTACTTTGCTACTATAACTTACTACTAGAGATATTTGATTATCAAACCTGTCTGAAATCCCTGACATTCCCCGTTATCGGAGTTTATCAAATATTATTCTACTTTCATTTTTCCAATACAAAAGAATCTTTGATACCCTAAATTAGCTGGTTGTGGCTAAACGTCATGTATATGTGTTTCAGATTGGAGCCGACATCTGTGGTTTCTTTGACGACTCCCCTGAAGAGTTGTGCCGTCGCTGGATGCAGGTCGGGGCTTTCTATCCCTTCAGTCGAAACCACAACGCTGAAGGATACAAGGTACTTTACTCTAAAGGCACCTTTTTCCCTCACAAGTCAGACATCACTTTTTGCCTGTTTGGTGTAAAGTGCTGCAGGGTATACACTTCATTTCATTTCATAACACTTTATAAGGGCCGTGGAGCCCGGGAAGCTAAAAGCTTTGTGTAGCTGGGGGGAGACAGCTGTAGTGTGACCTTTACTTTGCCCTAATCGTGGCACTCATCACATCCCATACAGCTCGTTCCAACTCATACACAGACACACAAACGAGTTACGGGATAAAAAGATTACCCAGATCTGATTAAGGACTGCAGCCTGCCCTCACCACTGTCACTGAATTAACATCACACATAATTTGTTTTCGTTCGCTATTTGTCTTTATAAACTTCATTTATAAATTATATATTATCATTCAAATGTAATTAAAAAACATAATGAAAAAGTAATTTTGTAATTATTCATTATGAACAGACCTAATATGTGTTTGTTTGCACTTCCTCACCCATCCTTTTGACAGCTTTATTGCCACTTGATTCCTCTAATTCTCTAGTCTTTCTAAAATCCCCTAGTTTTTTTTACTTCCCTCCCTTTTGCCGTTTGATCACTTTTCCATTAGCTTATCAGTAAAAAACCCATATTTTCTTTTTCCCATTACTTCTTTATTAGCCTGGTGCCTTTAATCCGCCTTTCTGTCTCCAGCCTCAGGATCCAGCTGCATATGGCGCTGACTCACTACTGGTGGCGAGTTCTAAACATTACCTGACGATACGTTACACACTTCTGCCTTACCTCTACACAATGTTCTACAAGGCCCACACCACGGGGGAGACCGTCGTACGTCCTGTCATGCATGAGTAAGTCACTCAGCATATTGTGTTAAATCAATTTAGTACCAATTAACAAAACAAAACAAAAACCAATGATAACAATGACATAAAAGTGATAAATTGTCCACGGGAGACTTCTCAAACCGTTAAACCAGGGATCCCCGACTCCAGGCCTCGAAGGCCGGTGTCCTGGAGGTTTTAGATGTTTCCTATATCCATCACAGCTGATTTAAATGGCTAAATGACCTCCTCAACATGTCTTGAAGTTCTCCAGAGGCCTGGTAATGAACTAATCATGTCATTTAAGGGTTTTGACATAGGGTGAGATCTAAAACCTGCAGGACACCGGCCCTCGAGGCCTGGAATTGGGGACCCCTGCGTTAAACTGTACAAAAAAAATATAAAAAGATCGTAGATTATTCCAATCACAGCTTGAATGATTCAGTCATTGTAAAACATTGAAAACCTTTGGCATGATTAGCCAATGTAAGGCCAGCTAAACTATGAGGCCCAAATTGAACAGCACAGACAAATTAAAAAGAGGTATCATCAGCGAATAAAGACACTCAAACAGTAACTATATGTATCCCTCTCTCTCTCTCTCTCTCTCTCTTGATATATATATATATGTATATATATGTATATATATATATATATATATATATATCATAAAGCCAAAGCATGTGTTTCTTAAAGTTGTCATTAAACAGTGGAACATTAAACATTTAGACCTTAATCAAAAATATATTGTTGTCAGTCACGACATGATGACGGATATCTAATTTCACTTGTGTTCTTCCTCGTCGTAGATTCTACTCTGATAGTGAAACCTGGACAGTGGATCGCCAGTTCCTTTGGGGAAAACACCTGCTCATCACACCTGTACTGGATCCTGTACGTGAACGCACACATACGCACAAGCACACTCCCCTACTCATCTTTTTCTTCTTTGCCTTCTTGCTCTCTCTGCATAAATATACATAATAATATATGTGAGAATGTGAAAATGGCTAAAGAAGCCTTTTGCTCTTGTGTTGTTCAGGGTGTGGACGTGGTGTGGGGATATGTACCAGATGCTCTGTGGTATGACTATGAGTCGGTAAGAATGTTTTCTTGTTGATTAAAATGTTTCCTCTAAAGCACGACTATTTCCTTTAGTGCGATTGTCTTTTCTTGGCCATAAATCAGACAGCAAAGTATTAGTAGCTGTTAAAATGTAGCTAACCCAGTTATCTATGCGAAATAATAAAATATCATCACTATAATCTGAATCAAAAACAACTGCCTTAAAAATTCCATTGTGCTGAATTAGCACAAAAAGTCTTGGTAATACAATAATTAAAGAAGAAAAAGATCAGATAGATGGAGGAGGGGGGTATCATGTTACACTGTGACAAAAACAAGTTTCACGTGAAAGTTCTTTGTTTGAGATTGTGAGACTAACATGATAAGACAGAGTGGAAGTGAGAACAAAGAGCAAGAGTGAGGACAAGGAGAAGAGAAGAAAGAGACAGAAAGATAAAAGAGGTGTTAGGTTCCTTTGGGATCCTATTTAGGCGTCACAGTGGCGATGGAAGCATCCACTGATCAGATGAATGATTACACTGGCTGTCATGCTGTTGGACCCTAGTCCTGGTTGGTCCCCTGTGGGTAGGAAGATAGACGAGTGGAGGAGTAATGATGTAGTGAAAGTGACCATGAAAACAAGCTACAGAGCAAAAAAATACTGCAAAAACAATTCGACAGGGAGTCGAATAAAAAGAAAGGGCAAACGTTGGACAGCACGTTACACAAAGAGAGAGAGAGAAAAAACAGAAACAAAAGAGAAAAAGACTAGATAAATAAAAATTACAGTATGGAGAAAAGAGGAAGATGGCAGGATTGGCCAGCTAGACTAGGAAGAGGAAAAGAAGGCTAGAGAAGACAATGAGGGGAGATACAATTTGAAATTGCCTGTAGAAGCTTCACCAACTCCAGCCCACACACACGCACACACGAAAACACAAGAATACAGTAAACAAAAATTAGAGCATCACAAGAGAGAAAAAATCGGAACATGGAGAAGGAAGAAGAAGATTTTACTTTAAGCTGCTGTGACCATGTAGTCTTCAGGTGATTAGATTAAGATAAGATAACCTTTATTAGTCCCACACATGGGAAATTAAACTGTGCACACAGAAAAAAAAAGCAAGAGAAAGAGAGCAATGTGAAGTTTATCGTTATACTATTTTGACAACCATCTTAACACCCAAATGTCATAAAGCCTGTCATCTAAGGGGAGACACGGGTTTAAAAGGTGACTGATCTATAATGAGGTCTGGTGTTAGTCAACATAATGTAAGGGCGCTTAGTCTGCCTCTACAAAATGGACCAAAACAGCTACTCTACAAATAAAAAATCTTTTACTAATTATAGTATGCTATGAAAGAGATAAAACACAATGAAAAATCCATATCTAAAAATGAAAAGTGCATTCCATGGATTATCTAGCATGCAAGAGGGAAGTAAGGGATTTAATATTTTATTCTTCTTTCCTTCTGATCAGATGCAAAAGCTAACAGTCCGCAAAACCCACATTGAAATGTATCTACCAGCTGACAAGCTTGGATTACACATCAGAGGAGGAGCTATCCTCCCCACTCAGGAACCTGATGTCACCACCACATACAGGTACACACAAACACAGACACACAAATATGCAGATAATATTATACTGCACCATTCTTACATTTTATTGGATTGTATTCATTGGATCTGTTCATTTATTCATATGTTTGTAATGTTTGTAATTTTGTTTTTGTTTCTGTATATTTAACTAGCCGCCGTAACCCGATGGGTTTGCTCATTGCTCCTGATGACAACGGCAATGCAGATGGGGAACTATTTTGGGATGATGGAGATTCCAGAGGTATTATCTCTTTTTTGTTTGAAAATGTGTTGTATCCAGGGAACTACAAGTTTGCTTAGTTCGTTTTTTTTAGCAAAAAAGTTGATTAGTCAATGTGACTCTGATCACTTTCCTTTGGCTCACTCACATTAACAAGTAGAAGTGAGCCACTTTGTTGTGTACCTGTGTATCACGTGTGTTGATCTGCGCATTCTTCTCTTTACAGACACAATTAAGAATGGCAACTACACCCACTACAAGTTCTCTCTTAACCAGGTGAGTTCACCTCACAAAACCATACAGCACTTTTTCAAATCCAGCCGACATGTACTTTTCAATCTGCGCTAAAGTTCAAAATTCGAAACCACAGGAGAATTTTATCTTTTTCAGTCCATAACGTGCATTTCCTGTATGTTAATATATTATGTAACTCCTGGGGAACAGGGAAAATAAATGCATGCTGTATTTCGTAAATCTGGGATCATGTATAGAAGGTCAGATTGTGTGATTGTGGATGTGATTATGTATCTTTTGCCTTGCAGGGAGTTCTGACTATGCAGGTGACCCATGCCGGTTACAGTGACCCGAACAACCTGAAGTTTGACAACATCACTATCCTCGGGATACCCGTTCCTCCCGTGTCCGTCTCTGTGACTCATGTTGGCACCACAAACTCTACTACCACATTGGAACCCGGCAACATCCAACACGATGGAGACAAGAAGGTGAACACATGAATGTGCACAGACATAATTATGTGCAAAACAAATGTAAAATAAAAACAACATTATTGGGGGGTTTTTTCATATCGAAGGAAATTATGTTCACAAAAAGCTAATGCGCAAAACACATGGTGCAATAGTGCTAGCAGTGCTAACACTTAATGTTACTCACATGTCAGCAGAAGATATGTTTTAGAATACAACACATATATTTTTATCACCGGTTAAGCATCAGATGTTCAATGCAGAGGCAAAAGTGAAAGAGGATTTACGATATTATTGTAAGAATAATTATCAATTATTGTAGGAATAACTAATTTAGGAACGTTACTGAAATGATTCTGAAATAAGAGGACATCCATCATCAAGCCCACATCTTGAGGAAGCAGGTTTTGAGCCTACTAGTATGGGAAATTTTTCATTCAGAGACAGCTCAGAAAGGATCAGCGCAAAAACATTTTCCTCCCTTAAACTTCAGGTGCTGTTCCTGCGTGACCTCAGACTGACCCTTGGGGAGACCTACATGTTGGAGTGGAAAGTGATCCGCATCGATTGCCATCCAGAGGAACATGCGGATCAGGCTAACTGCGAGACCAGAGGCTGCATCTGGGATGTAAGTACCACATGGTGATATACGCCCATACACGTGTGTTTTTCTACACCACAGGATACTCTGTCACATGCAAATGACAAAGAAGTATAAACATTTTCTAAATCATTTAATAAGCAAGTTTTGATTTCAAAATATAAAAAAAATTAAAACTTTCATCTGAACTGCTATGGTACATGATACCGAGCCTGTTCTTACTGCCATAGTGTCAGAATCAGGTATGAACAGGTTGGTGAGAGAAGCGCTAGTCATGACTGGAGTGAGATGGGTGCATATTGAATTCAGTTCAATTCAATTCAATTCAATTTTATTATACAGGCGCCTCAAGGTGCTTTATAATGAAAGGTAGACCCTACAATATTACAAAAAGAGAAAAAGCCAACGATCATATGACCCCCTATCGGCAAGCACTTTGGTGACAGTGGGAAGGAAAAACTCCCTTTTAACAGGAAGAAACCTCCAGCAGAACCAGGTTCAGGGAGAGGCAGCGATCTGCCAACTGATTGGGGTTATTACAAATAAAGTAACGTTGCAGTTTAAACGGTTTGTGTTGCTTTTGTGACAGTTACTTTCAATTTATTTATTTTGTAGAGTCTCCCAGCGATTTTAGAAACAAAGATGCACATTATTAAAATCCTTATGCTTTCTTTTTTACCCTACATAGCCAATTACCCGTGGACAAGGCCCATGGTGCATCTATCCTCAAGACTATGGTTACACTGTCACATCAGTAGTGGAAGGAAGCTCAGGCATGACACTTGACATCGCTCGGAACAAGAAGTACAGGAGCAGCGGTCGTCCGCAGTCACGGGATATTGACACACTCCGTGTTGAGATTCATTATCACACCGGTGAAATGCTGCAGTTCAAGGTCTGTTTGTTCGAATTGCTTGTTTGTTTTTTTGCACAGCCAATGGTGCATCTGTATTGAGTTTAGGTGGACTTATGCATATACTAAAGCAATAACAATTCCTCCGCATTCAGATCTCTGACCCAAACACAAAGCGCTATGAGGTACCAGTGGGATTGTCACTTCCTGCCACTCCTGAGACCGATGAGAACAAGAGGCTTTACAAGGTCGTTATTGTGAACCAACCATTCGGCATCCAGGTCGTTAGGAAAAGCACAGGAACCATAATGTGAGTATCTCAGCTTGTATTTCCAAAAAAGTTGGAAGCTGGCATGCTGTGAATTGATTGTTGATTTTATTGTTTGTGGGCCGCATCCCTGTCTCACAGAGATTTCTCTAAATTCTCTGAATCTTTTAATACTATGTACTGAGGATGATCTTCAGTTTTCACAATTTTATGTTGAAGAACATTTTTCTGAAATTGTTCCAAAAATTTGTAGAGACAGTTTTTTGCAGATAGGTGAACCTCTGCACAACTTTGCATCTCAGAAACTCTTTAAATACCCAATCATGCCAGCCTGCAAGAGTACTTAGTTCCAAAATATTCTTCCTACTGCTTATTTTTAGTACTCACTTACAGAGAATGTAAACTTCTCTGGTTAAATAAAGCAAAGATAGGCAGAAAGGGTGAAACTATTTTGTAGATATGTCAAACATATTGCGAATAACCCCCTCCCTCCCTCTCTCTTCTCCTATTGGCTCAATCCTCTGATGCATTTCTTAGCTGGGATTCGTCTGTGCCAGGCTTTACCTTCTCAGACATGTTCATCCAAGTGTCAACTAGGCTGCCATCTCAGTATGTTTATGGTTTTGGGGAAACAGAGCATCTCACTTACAAGCACGATCTCAACTATCACACCTGGGGTATGTTTGCCAAGGACCAGCCTCCTGGCGTAAGTATCACACTAACACACGTACTGTAACATTGCACATGTGCATATGTATCTGCCAACAGTGAAAAAAACTGAGTGCTTCTCTCTAGTCAACAATATTTAGTTGTAATTTCTACTCTTGATGTAGGGGTTAGAATATAACTTCCTTCCTTCCTTCCTTATAACTTCCATTTTCATGCTTGCTATATACATGAGCACCCTGCACTGAATATCTTAGGCAGCAAGAGCTGTGGAGGCTACAGAGATGACTTGTAAAAAACCTTCCAGAGGATTTAAAGCTCATTCATGATACTTTGATGAGATTCTGTTGAAATTAGAGTTCAGCATCATGGCCAGTTGGCCTCAGCATTATAAGGGTTACAAAATAGCTCCACAGGGTTCAGACAACTGTTAAGGGCTTCCTGGAGTCTAAGGGAAATAAAACAGGGGAGGAGGAGTGCTATAGTTCATGCTAAACACGGTCTACACAGTGGACTTGATGCTCACTTTTTGTGTCTTTCTGCTGCAGTACAAGATGAATTGCTATGGAGTCCATCCCTTCTACATGGGCCTTGAGAATACAGCTGATGCTCATGGTGTGCTGCTGCTAAACAGCAATGCAATGGGTGAGCAAAATATACACACGTCACATGGAACTGACCCATAACTACTATGGCTGGTCCACTTTTACATAATTACACATATGCATGTGTTCTTCTGATGGGGAGAGATTTGCAAGACCAACATAACCTAATAAGCACATCCCTGCTTTTGTATCTTTTGTTTTCATCTCATGAAGCAAACAAATGAACATGTATTACACATTATATCCATATATTTCTTACGAGGATAGTAACTCCTTCTTTAACATTCATTTAAATTTTGAAGTAATACAAATGTCACACAAATGTCTTGTTTGCTTTGTTTTGTAGATGTGACCTTCCTGCCTGATCCAGCTTTAACCTACCGAACTGTGGGTGGCATCCTGGATTTCTACATGGTCCTAGGACCTACGCCTGAGATGGTGGTGCAGGAGTACACTGAGGTAAATCTTCTCAGACTTCCAGTTTGTTTGCATCTGTGTAGGTTGTGGAGTATATCGCCAGGGTAACTTCTGTCGTAGATCTAACGCGCTCCAGTGCAGGTTATGCTCCAAATAAAAATCAGTGAGTAATATAGATTCCTTATGCTGCAAACATTTTTATATTGTTCTGTAATTATCAATATATGAAACAGGATACCTAATTGTATTTACTGACATTAAATCAAATTCATATGTAGCCTAAGCTTACACTTTTATATGTTGTATTAATTTGTTCTCAGATGGCAAATACATTTTTTGAACAGTTTGCAGTCAACATTTTTGCCGGCTTTTCTTTTTGGGCACCAAATAGACTAAATATTATTTACAGAGCCCTGACTCTGGGCAGCTATTGATAAAATGCAGCACCTTACTGCTTTGCCTCATTGTGCACTCTTGTTTAGCCAATCTAAAGACACGTACGCAGGCAAAAACACACAATCTCAAACAAACACCTTTCCGACTTCGTCCCATTTTCCTGCATAACACCTTTTCCCCTGTGCTAACACATTTTGACATCCTTGTTTGTTTTTCTTCTTAACAGCTGATTGGACGACCTGTTCTACCTGCCTATTGGTCTCTTGGGTTCCAGCTCTGTCGCTATGGTTATGCCAATGACAAGGAAATTGCAGACTTGTACAAAGAAATGAGGGCAGCTGCTATACCCTATGTAAGTTCCTGGAGAAAGGGTGCTATGAGATGAGTTGAGAACATCACCAAACATGAGTACTGTCTACAGTTCTGTGGCAGACAATATTATTCAGTGATGGAGAAAGTGTGCACAAATATAATATTTTTTTTATTTTAAATAAAAGACATGATATCCTTAAAAAAGAGAGAAAGTCTGCAAAAAGTTTAATAATTAAATTAAATTGTATAAAATTAAATTCTTCTAAAGGAACCTCTTATTATTTGTTAGGATGTATTTATTAATTAACCCCCCCACCCAAAAAACTTTAATTAAAACTTAATTGTATCCACTAGCTCTCTAAAGTGAACATGCAACAGGCTGTTCCAAGTTAGTTAAACATCACTTCATTTGAGTTTGAATTGCCGTCTGTTCCAGGATGTGCAGTATGCAGACATTGACTACTTGGAGCGTCAGTTGGACTTTGTCCTGGACTCAGAGTTTAAAGGACTGCCTGCCCTCGTTGACAGCATGAGAAAAGAGGGCATGAGATTCATCTTCATCCTGGTAATGACATTTTAGCAATCACAAGGCAAAAAACAACGTGATATAAAAGATGTTTGAATGCGATGTTAGTCATTTGTATCTGGAGGATAAATATTACTGAAAAACTAGCCGCTGTCTGCCACTGGATACAACAGACTTGAATGTATTTATTTCCAGGATCCCGCCATCTCAGGCAATGAGACCCAGCCCTACCCGGCCTTTGAGAGAGGCAAAGCAGCAGATGTTTTCATTAAGTGGCCCAAACACATCAGTGATGGAATTGTGTGGGGCAAGGTAAAGAGGAATGAAAGGTTACACGGACAACATATAGCTCAGACTGTATTGTAATGAAAAAAGCATTTAAACATGCAAAGTGTGCCAATATTATTTGTGGCCTTCTTCTACAGGTGTGGCCTGATTATCCCAACGTTACAGTAGATGAGAATCTGGACTGGGATACCCAAGTACAGGTACAATAATATCCATATTCACCTCACCACCTCAGATACGGTATATTTAACATGTGCCTAAACTTTAGACATCTCACCTCCAGCTCTACAGGTCATACGCTGCATTCCCAGACTTCTTCCGGTCAGAAACAGCACAGTGGTGGCACCAAGAAATCAAAGAATTCTACGAGAAAACGATGAAGTTTGATGGTCTTTGGATTGTAAGTGTCCAGAAGTAGAAAATCTAACAAAGGCACCTTCATACCTGATGTTCTTTTCACTTTCTTCACCTGGACTTTACCGTTCTATGCAGGACATGAATGAGCCTGCCAGTTTTGTCCACGGCACAGTTGGTGGGAACTGTCTTGGTGATCCAAAATTAGAGAACCCACCATATATGCCACGTAAGGCGGAATATTGTCTTTGTTCATCCTAATTAGGTCACAATAATAATAATAATAATAATAATAATAATAATAATAATAATAATAATAATAATAATAATAATAATAATTCGGTTATTTAAGTCATTATATTTATCTACATGTGCGTGCATTTTGCAGCCTTGGAGTCAAAACATCTTGGCTTAAACCATAAGACTCTGTGCATGAACAGTGAACAGATACTCAGTGATGGAACGAGAGTCAGACACTATGATGTCCATAACCTGTACGGATGGTCCCACACCAAGCCCACCTATGAGTAAGTGAATATGCATTTATATATATGCCTGTTTATGTGTGTCTTTGCATATCTGTATGTGTGCTTTTGTGCATTATTGTTTTCTTTCCTGCTGACATCAGTATCTTTGGGGTGTTGTTACTGTTTTGTACTTAAGAAATGCAATTGTAACCCATAAAAGGTCAGGCACTCTCTTTTTATTTTATTTTATTTTATTTTGTCTTACATATTTAGCGCATCCAGGATATTTCATCTGAGAAACGCAAATCATGCCAAAGATTTTTTTAATATATTGAAACAGACAAAATTATGATCATAATCTTAATCCATAATTTGAATAAAGTAAAACTGTATATAGGTGAATAAAAATAATCTAAATGTAAGACTGAAAACTCTTAAATTTCAGCTTTTTATTTTACTTAATGATGTGAAAATATATTTGTCCATGTAGTGAAACATGTTTCTCACCACAGAGAAGAATTAGCTGCAATTAGCATAATTAGCTACAGAAAAGAATATGAGGTTGCTCAGTTGCTTTAACTTAACGTCTGGATTTTTGAAAAATTACACTTAATTGGATGAATCGTTTCTAAATAAATAAATAAATACCTTCTTTAAAGAAAGAAGACACCTTTATGTTATGTCCATATGTGTCCACCTGTGTGTTATTTACATGTGTAAGGGAAATCTGCTTGTCCTTCTCCTTTGCACAGTGCCATTCTGGACGTGACTGGTAAAAGAGGCGTAGTGGTTACCAGGTCCACCTACCCCTCTAGTGGAAAATGGGCTGGACATTGGCTCGGAGACAACAATGCCAGCTGGGACCAGCTTTACAAATCCATTATTGGTACACATAAACATTTATTTTAATTTTACTCTTCAGCATAAAACTTCTTATTTGCAATTGTTGATCTGAATCCAAAAATAGATTATTTTCTTTCACACTACAAGGTTAACATGATCCTAAACCTCAAAAACATATCAAAAACACTAATCCTCAGTTTACATAATTTCCAATGTTTCTTTGCTCTACAGGTATGATGGAGTTCAGTCTGTTTGGAATCTCTTACGTAAGTATCGTCATCTCTCCTGGCTTTGACTTCCAGAGTGATCTTGTACTTGCTGAATAGCATACAGTAGCTTACATTATTTACTTGCTTGGTTTGATCAAAGATGACATCTTGAAATTCAATGTGAAGCACGATTTGGTGTGTGATGTGATTCAATGTGAGGTTGACTCTCTCTTACAGACCGGGGCAGACATTTGCGGGTTCTTTAATAAAGCCGATTATGAGATGTGCCTTCGCTGGATGCAGCTGGGTGCCTTCTATCCATACTCACGCAACCACAATGGCAAGGGTAACCCGGTGAGCGGATGAAAATGCACCCATAGAGGTGTACTGGATTGTGAATTTTAAAATCAGCTTATTTGACTTTGTCAGTTTCATATTTGTGCGCTCTGACTTAACATGCTAAACAATTATTTGATAAATGCTTTAAATCTAAAGGTTTTATAATATGTACTTTTGCTGTTATATTCTGTGCCAGCAATTAAATTATCGATAAATTAATTAATAAATTAATTTTTTTCACAACAATCTAGCAAATAGGAGTTTGTCTTATGTCATGGTCAGTCTGGTGTGAAAATGGTGCTTTTACTCCTGCACTTTCCTTTTTTTTTAACTGAAGTTTTGTAGCATTTCAATCAATCAATCAGTCAATTTAAATAATAATAATAATGTTTTTACTTCTTTTTACTTTTAGAGACAAGATCCTGTTTCTTGGGATAAAGCGTTTGCCAATGCAAGCCGGGATGTCCTGAACATCCGTTACACCCTCCTGCCCTATCTGTACACTCTGATGTATGAGGCACATACAAAAGGAAACACAGTGATCAGACCACTTTTGCACGAGTAAGCTTAGATCCTCCAAACACAAACACAAACACAAACACGAACACTACTAACAAAACATCCCTGACTGACTACAGATGTTCAGTTAAATGGGCGATAAAACTCACTTTATTTGTGCACTCATGAATTTTGCACTGAGGTAAGCTGGGCTAGTTTAAATAATTTGCTCAGGATAATAACTAGAACTGGTAAAAAAAAGTTGGAATTCTCTTTCTTGACAACTGCACTTCTTCCATATCTGCATTTCGAACGCTCTCTGAGCAAGGTACTGTGTGTGAGATGACTCGCTTACACTTGGCAAATTCCAAATATGAATGTGTGACACTCTTTGAAAAACGAGAAAAATTGAAGTAACTCTTAAAAAGTCGCAGATGGTATTTAAGGAGCTGGCTGACTGAATCTGCAGATTTAATTGGCTTTCATCTGGAAGTGCTTGAATAGTGAGGTTTAATGACTTCTGTGCTGCTGTATCGCAGGTTTGTGGACGAGAAAACTACGTGGGAAGTCTACAAACAGTTCCTCTGGGGGCCTGGCCTACTTATCAGCCCCGCTCTTGACCCGGTATGCTGTAACACA
>VUQR01016646.1:77852-95997 GCA_015108515.1 Hemichromis elongatus
GCCTGAATGTTAAACTTACACCTGGTAAAGCAGCAACTCTAAGCATTTTATTAAAGATGAAAGAATTTAGACAGTTTTTAACTCTCAGTGATGCTGCAGTGTTCGTTTGACTTTGGGACCTGAAGCGGACGGAGTTTTGGACCCAGATTACTCCGAGTCCGCGAAGCTCCTGTTTACTGTAGCCCGGTGCGGCTTCATAGCTTACCATAGTTACACTAAAACATTTTTGACAGATTTTTGAGCGCCGTGTACCACATACAATCGGTTCGATGTCACTAAACACAACCAGAATTCATATATAAGGAGCACTTATATATAAGACGCACTGACGATTTTTGAGAAAAGGAAAGGATTTTAAGTGCACCCTTTAGTGCAGAAATTACGGTAATTAACAGAAACCAATAACTGTACAGATTTTCCAAAAAAGCAGTTTTGCTTTTCTCCAGAATGTAGGTTTTGAGTTAGTCACCTGAGATCGCCTTGAGATTAGACTTTAATAGTGAAATAATTTAGAGAAGTAAGTAATAACCAGTTGTGATCATCTGATCTTTTTGCAGGCTGACCGTCTCAGGAGGATGATGGGAGAGGAAGTTGTGGAAGGTGTGCAAAGTCAGATTCACTTCTCTGCTGATGACCTCAATGATGGCTTTATTCTGGATAAGCATGACAAGAAGACGCTGGCCTATCAGGTTTGAGACGACATAAAGCAGTACAGTTTTGTTACAGCAGGTTATTCCTCCTAGTGTGATTGTTGATTTTTATCTTAAGGTTTTATTCCTGTCTATAGGATGGAAAATGGAACATGGGGGAGGAGGAAGGAGAAGAAGAAGAAGATGAGGCTGAAGATGAAGAAGAAGGAGAGGGCGAGAGCGGTGAGGAACAGGAATCTGATGCAGAGGAGGATGAAGTTGAGGAAGGAGAAGAAGAAGAAGAGGAGGAGGAAGAAGAAGGGGAGGAGGGAAGTGGTGAAGATGATGGCCACTCAGACCTTGAGTCTGACCAAGAAAGCGAAAATGAGGAGGAGAAAGAGGCCAGCGTCAAACCGAAGAAGACTCTGAGCAAAGAGGAAGTGAAGGCCCAGCAGGAGGCAGCCAAAGCAGAGCTACCATACACATTTGCTGGTACCAAAATTTGTTACTCATTAAAATAAAAAAAACGACAGATTAGTGTCATTTTTAGTTAAAGTTAGTTTTTTCTCTGACAAAACACTCAATGCTGTATCGTTCGTCTTCTTCCTCTAAAAAGCCCCTGAGAGCTACAACGATCTGAAGGATATGCTGCGTGGTCACACGTCTGACAACCAGCGCCTCATTGTGGCCAGAACTCAAAAGAGCAACCACCCTAGTTTGGCTGTAGGCAATAAGCTCAAACTGCAGGTATAGTTACAGAGTTGGATGCACATGTTTGATGAGTCGGCAGCTTTCACTGTTATATGAACTCACAGAGCTCTCTCTGATCCAGAAACTTTTTGGCTTTCTGTTGGAGTACATCGGAGAGCTGGCCACTAGGAATCCACCTGAACTTGGCACCATTGATAAGCTCATACCGTGAGTTCAGAAAGAGGTTGCAAAATATTTAGTCCTTAAAATAAAGACATTTCTTTACCTTTTGCAAATCTCTCTGCAGCGAGGTGTACGCTCTGTGCCAGATGTTTCCAGACGCAGCCTGTAAAGCTATGCAGAGCATCCTCGGAGATGCCGCTCATAGCATGGAGGAGACACTTGAGGTCAAAGGTCACGCAGCTTTCCCTACACTAGACATGGTATGAATTACTTACTTTGATTGTGGTAAATGTTTGATGTTTACCAGGGTCTTTAAAGATTTCGTAGGCTTTAAATGTCAGCTGATTCAGCGAGTGACCGATTTGTAGGCCCGCGCCATTATTGCTTCAGGTAGAATCAATGATGGAATCAATGTTAAGCCCTTCCAGCGTTATATAGAAAAAAAACTAGAGATTCCCCTTTTAGCAAGTATGTGGCGGATAGAGCGTGTTATTTTCTTACAGTTTGATTTCATCCTATCTGATTTTGACCAGTGTTTGTAGATGGTGAACGTCACATGGAGAACCGTGACCTCTTAACACACTACACAGAACCTTTAAGGTAGTGTGAGTGAGTGAGTAATGCTGCCATGTTAGTCACGAGAGCCTGATAAAAAGTACAGGTTCTAAAATGTTTAGTTTCCTGCTGTTAACTTATTAGCATTGGCTCTAAATGATGGATTGAGCAGTAGTCTATTTCCTGTTGTGGGGATCATTGTGTGTCAGGCTGTGATAATAAGCAGGCTGCACGGGTTGCACTGAAACAAAGTTTAGTCTGCTCCAAATATTTTCTTTAGTAGTTTGATTTAGTTTTGGATCATCTTCTTTAAGCTGGAGATGGCAAGAGTTAAAAGTCTTTTCTTAGTTTGATTTTTCATCAGTTTGGCCAGACCAATCTGCACTGTAAATATGTCCCACTAACCCACTGCTGTGATTAAAAGGGGAATAAAATGAGACTGGACTGTCGATCTGTTTAAAAGCCTGTTATTTGTGCCTCCGTTGCTCAGCCATCCCTCACAGTGAAAGCCAGCAAAGCATGCTGCGAATCATTCACTCTGCTGCCCTGAGCCGGGGGTGAGAACTGAAGAAGACTTGGATGGGCTTAGTTTTTATCCGATCCTCTCTTTGCCGTTTTTGGCAGCTCAACAATCAGATATCAAACTGATATCAGTCAAAATGTAACTAGCACTGTGTATAAGTGTAACTGTTCTCTTAAAAGAGTTAATAGACATTTAACATTTGATGTGTTGTGTTATGTTCAGTTAAATATAGGATTTAAATGAATTGTTTTACTTATTTCTTGGACTTTGTCCCAGCTGTTTTTAAAGTAGGATTATTAAAAGGAATTCTCTGATGTAAAGAGACTTGTTATTGTATATGTTGCACCTAATTTTTATATTTCTTTCTGTTTTAAGCTTATCTACCTTAAGGTGACAGCCCTGCTGTTTCCTACCTCAGACTTCAGGCACCCAGTTACAACTCCAGCGCTGCTTTTCATCAGCCAGGCGCTCACCAAGGTACACACGGACTTTTTATTATTTTTACATATCTTTTAATATCTGTGTTGTTTATGCAGTTTGGGATCTTATCGAGTGTTGAACTTGCCTAGCTGCTACCCTGTATGTATGTGTTTGTGTCACAGTGGGGTTCTTTGTGGGGCTTGTCTTTGAATTCAGTCTTTCAGCCTTACATAAGAGACCTATTTACAACCTATTCGCTCATTCATTGTTTTCTTTCCAGATCTGTCTCTTAGTGTGTACTACAGTAATGCTGAATCTTGTGTGGTTGTGTCTGTGTCTTGTAATTTTTTTCAGTGCCCAGTGAGATCATTACAGGACCTAACATCAGGTTTAGTTCTGTGCTCTCTGGCAGTGGAGTATGTCTCTTTTTCAAAGCGCTTCGTGCCTGAGCTCATCAACTTCCTGGTTGGGACGCTACACCTGGCAGTGCAGGACAAGGCTGCTTTAGGTATTACACTTTTATATAGCATGTACGCTTTGTTAAGGTGTGAAGCTGAACTGACATACTGTGACATTGGGTTGCAGGTTACATTGTGGTGCCACCCTTCAGACCATCAGGAAAATACAGCAATCTTTTAGTGCTGTCATCATCAGAGTCCTGCAGGAGCTGGAGCAAAAAAAGCCTCCCGCTCTCTGCTACTCAGCAGCTGGACTTCGAAAACGACGCTGATAGAGATAACCACAGGTATGTGGTTCAATGCTTCTTTAATCCTTAGACAAGCACTGGGCATTATTAAAAGGGTCCAATACAAATAATAATCAGTGTGATTGTTCTAGATAGATTAAAAAACCCTCTATATTTATCCCCACAATTGTGAAATTCACGGTTACAGCAGCCAAAACATGAACAACAGCTTAGCTCAGAGGTCACCAACTCCAGTCCTCGAGGGCTACCGTCCTGCAGCTTTTAGATTGCCTCTTTGTTCCTACACACCACAATCAAATGAATGGCTTGTTAACAGATCTTTGCCAAACTTGATGGAGGTAATCCAATCATTTGATTCAGCTGTGTTGGAATAGGGATGCATCTAAAAGCTGCAGGACACTAGCCCTCGAGGACTGGAGTTGGTTACCCCTGGCTTAGCTTAATAAAATAAATGCAATATAGATACTCAACAGTAGAGTTCGAAGTTTGCTGTAAAGTAGTGAGGTGAAGAAAGGTTTTCCAAAAAGCAAAGCAAGAAACCCTTCACAAACAGATGAAACCAGAGTAACTTTGGACCTAAATCAAGATGAAAAATCTCGGTTGGTTTTAAAGGGTTAGTGAAACTAGTTGAATTATAACACTGGCAATGTCTGTTAGAAGAGTTAGGGGTAAGTTGTTCTTAATGAAAGTGCTGATTTAGGGTCATTCAGTGAGACAGTTGTTGTAATTTGGCAAGGAGAGGACAAAACTGCAGCCAAAGGGACTGTATTAGCCCTTTTCCATAAGCCGATGTAGCATGCTGCATGTGAGTAATCCTAATAAAAACCTTCAGAGAGGAATAGCGTCGACCAGAATTGGGTTTGATTGGCACCTGTTGCCAGCTGAGTTGTTCAGCTCCTGGTAGGATGAACAGTAAGAACATGGAGGATGGATGTCGACATATGCTGTTTATACCAAAATTAGAAACTTCCTTTGTTAGAGTAGCCGAATAAAACAACAACAACAAATCTGTAAATCTAGGAGTGCCGTTGTTGGCTGCTGAAAGTCTAGTATGTATGATAACCATGTAATAACAGAGATTAACACGTTCCTGGAGACAGTTATAGGCACAGTAGGAGGACAGAGAGGGAGTGTGAGAAAATCCTTTGTCTTCTTCTTCACACTGTTCATGATCAGTTCGGATCACCAAAAAGAAAATAAGTATATTTCGGAAAAGAATGGAGCCTTGTTCAATAAACAAACAAAGTTCATTTTTTTTGTTTGGGTTTTTTTTTTTGTCTTTTTTTTCCCTGTAATGTCAAAAGTGAAGCACACAAACATACATTCATACGCATCTCCTCTGTATCCGGCTGGATGTTCCACAGTACTAATACAATTACTGTGTGATAAACATGCTCATTATTATTGCAGCCACCGCCGTTTGCATCTGATAAACCTAAAATAGGCCTTCATACTTGGTTTACCTGCATACGCTGAGTGTCTCAGAGCTGATTTATCCACTTGTGTGAATTCGGGTGAGTCGCCAGCACGGTTTCACACAGCAGCTGGTGTGTGGGCACAAAGCGAAGCTTGTAAACAGGCTTCGGCAGATCATGATTGTGCACAGTTTGTCAGAACATACATTTTTATTCATGCTCAACTAAAATGAATACTTATTAATGTATTGTAATGGATGATAATTATCGATAACATTGAAATTAAATATGCAGACACAGAGTCCAACACAGTTGCATTTCCAGGAAGTCGCTGAGTTGAATTCACGGGTTAAATGTATGGGGGGAAAATGTAAAAGAGCCTTCAAAATATGGAGGCCAAGTCAACACTTTGAACTCTGTAATGTGTCTCAAACCAGCCCTGAACCGTTTCTGCAGTGGGCCTGCGATTGTTATCTGAGTGTCATCAGGGAATGCTGTCGCCATAAAGAGGTGTAGGTGGGCTTTATGTGAGTGATATGGGTGAGAATAACATCCAGATGAATGCTGGAGCCAGCGTTTCTACTTCCACCAACTCACCTTCTTCCCACTGCCTTCTTTTCCCGTAAAAATGACACTTTCGCACAGATGTCCACGTGATGTAAAAGAAGACGTTGCTCCATGTTCCACCTCTAACATGCCACATGTAGGTGCTCTTTACTGAGGTCAGGGGCAAGTGTGGGCACGCTGAATGGTCTGTGGCTGTCCTGCAGGTTTTAGATGTGTCCTTGATCCAACACAGTTGATTTAAATGGCTAAATTTCCTCCTCAACATGTCTTGTAGTTCTCCAGAGGCCTGGGAATGAACTGATCATTTGGTTCAGGTGTGTTGACCCAGGGTGAGATCTAAAACCTGCAGGACACCGGCCCTCGAGGCCTGGATTTCGAGACCCCTGGTTTAGACTGACTTGATGGCCCTTAAGAAGACTCATAATGTTTACTCATTTTTTTTTACTGCTTTCAGCACATTGACTTCAAAATTGGACCGTTCATTGGCTGCTTGACAGCTACTATTGCCGTGAGATAATTATCATTATCCACCTCACCTGCCTTTGCTGTACAATTTACAAAGGACAGGAAGTGTTTTCCAGTATTTGTGTTCGTAATAATTCAGAATGAGTCTTGATCAAACAGTACTCGGTGAATCATCTTTAAATGCGGTGCCTTGGGGTCTGATCCAGTCCAGTTTCCTCCACAGTGTTATATACGCCACTGCATGAGAGTCCCTCTGCTCAGTGTCATAGTCTAATTTCTGCATTCCTTGAGGCCGTACAGTGACACATGCACACAAGCAGCTGTGTGTGAAGACGTTAGTAGATGTGGTAATTACTGGTGGGTGATAAAGCAGGCGAGGATAGTGAGTGTCCACTGAAGGCTAAAGGGTGTCTAAAATGTGTAAAGATGGAGGCGTGCTGTTTCGCATTGAAAATTGAGCTAATGCTTTTGAAGAGGTCAGTGACTCCCTGAAGTCTGGAACCCATGGTCGTCACCAAATGCTGCGTTTCCTCCTTGAGATGCTCTAGAAAATGATTACTGTAGCTGCCTTCAGCTTCTTGTTTATGGGTCTTTCTGCATTCAGTGTTGTATTTTCTAACTAAAGTGCCCTGTATACTTCAGACTTGTCAGAGTGTCCCTGTTCCAACAGCAGCCATAGGTCCTATAACCCTGCCTCCACCAGGTGTGACAGCTGTTTCTGCCCTTCTCCATACCTTGTTCTTCCCGTCATTTTAGTGTTATAAAGTTGTTTTTCTTAACCGTGGAAATAATTCTGTCATCATCATCATCAAACTCCTAGTTTGTGCTATGTCTCTGATAGGTTTATTTATTTTATTTTATCTTTTTCAGCCTAATTTCCACCCTGGTTCCTAGTTCCGACATCATCACTTACACTAACATACTTTAGACCTCATGCTTAAAATGACTATGAAAAGCTGTAAAATACAAATTCAACACTTTGAAGCAGCTGCAGATATTACCCCTGCCTCATTGGTTATGGAAAAGCAAGGGAGCAGGCCAAGAAAGTGATTGTCAGTCAGTTGTCAAGTTACATTTGAGCATCTAAAACAGAGGGCGCATGTATGGCTGCTAATTCCTAAACAGTTAATGTAAAGTTTTTGTAAAAGCTCTTGGATTATCGAACGTATGCACTTCAACAGTCTTGATCGATTCAGAATCCACAGTGGTCGCACGGTTACAAATAATTGAGTGTTTGTCCCACAAATGATATACCTTACATTAATGCAATGCTGTGCTCCTGCAGACTGTGTGGATGCACTATCTGGACAGCTGTTAAATTATCCATAGACATTTATAGTTCCCAGAGATTGAAGACTTTGATTGTCTGCTAACTTTTGTGTAGATCATCAAGCCATTATTTCAATTAACGCTTAAAATATCTGTGAAACACTAACTAGATAGGTTCATCCTTCTGATTGGGAGTAATTCTAAAGGAACATTCATGTACAAGAATGTATGGATCGCTATAAAACTTTTTAGCAGTGGTTCTCAAAGTGTGTGGCGTGCACCACTGGTGGGGCGCAGAGTTCTGACAGGTGGGGCACAAGTTACCCGGCAGAAAAGTGATGCGGAACTAATGTTTAAGATCGGAGTCACTTTTACGATGGAATGCGCATCTGCTGAAAAACTGCAGCCGCGTGTGTAAGTCGCAACATTTCGACAATAAAGAAGTGAAGCGAATGAAGCAGTCTAGTGACAAAAGTTACAAATAGTTGTTTGAAATGAAAGTTGTTTAAAACAAAAATTACCAAAGGAATTATTGAAAATGAGTTTATTATCTAAATAAAGTTGCAGCTAGGCTTTTCTGTCATTGTTTTGTTTAGATAGCGTGTAAAAAATATTTCTTCCTGCCATGTGGGGAATGATTTAAAAAGTTTGAGAACCACTTCTTCATAGTAACTTCAAAGGATGCATTTCTTTCGATTGAGTGTGAAAATCTGTTTATATTTATTTTAATGTAAAATCAAAAGTTTGTGAGCTAGCTAACCTTTTTAACTCAACGTACTCCAACATCCTTCACTCTCTTGCTCCACTAAGGATGAAATGCACCAATCTCAACCGTAAGATCTCTGCATTCACAGGCAGTGTTAGACCTAGATCCACCTTCTTAAATGCTCAGCTGTTTTTCATCAGTTTGAGCCTTTGGCCTTTTCTGCTTTAAAGGAAGTAATTGATCACTTAGACCGTCTAATTCCCCTCTAGATATTCTTCCTTCTCACCTCTTCAAGGAAGCTCTTCATGTTATTGGGCCTAGTATTTTATTTTTATTAAATGCTTCATTGTCATCAGGTCGTGTACCAGCTTTTGTGCAACCCATTATTAAGAAGAAAAATCTTGATCCAAATGTTGTTTCGAACTTCAGGCCAATAAACTCTCTTTTATGTCCAAAATTTTGGAAAAAGTTGTTTTCGAGCAACTTCCGACCGTTTTAGACACTTGATTCATTTATGAAGAGTTCCAGTCTGGTTTTAAATCTCGTCCCAGTACGGAGACTGCGCTTTTACAAGTTTTCAATGATCTTCTGTTCTGTTGTTTTAGTCCTTTTAGATTTGACTCAGTTGATCGCAAAATTCTTTAACACGTTGTTGTTCTAAAAGGCACAGTTTTATCTTGGTTTGTTTTTTTTTTTTTTATCAGAGAAGTCTTTTTCTGTTAAAATTGGGCAATACTCCTCTTCCTCTGCCCCTGTGTGTTGTGGTGTGCCACAGGGGTCTGTTTTGGGTCAATCTCTGTTCTCCTCATACATGCTGCCTTTGGGATCTATTTTTAGGAAGTACAACATCCACTTTCATTGTTATGCTGATGACATCCAAATTTACACATTTGCACTTTGGTCAACTCTGTTGCTTTTAAAAGTGCCATACAAATAAATTTTGAATGGAGCTGAATTAAATAGACTTTATACATGAGGTACGAGCAAGCTTACATGAGCCTTTTACCATTCAGAAAACGGACTTTAAGGAGCTGGCAACAGTTACTTCTAAAATCTAATGTTGCAATCTGCTCCTGCAGCAGTGTTTGTAAGCAACTTTTAAAACAGACTGGGCCGAGATTTCAGAAAGGAAGTCATGTGTGTGAATTGAGGACCAAGCTTCAGGACCTCAGGTGTATAGAAGCTAATTGACATGAGAAAAATTATAAAGCTGAAATGTTCATAATTGCGTTTTTTTTTGCAGGTTAACGTGTTTGTCTACTTCCCTTGATCTGGTGAAGAGGTGCTGCTTGCTCTACAAAGACCTCCCCTCCTTCACACACATCTTTCAGCCAATCAGAATGCTTCTTTCAAAACATCTTTCCACCCAAACATTACCAGAGCCATTACGGGTTAGTTAAAGATTTGCACTGATTTTTTTTTTTTTTTTTGTATTTCCCTTAATTGGATTAATTTCCTGTGTTCGTCATTGTCATTGCAGGAGCTTAACAGTGAGATTGTGGAGGCTATTAGCAGCACGCCCTTGTCTCACAGTCGGCTCGTTTTTGACAAGAGAAAGCCGATTCCTCTGAAGCTGCTCACGCCCAAGATTGTTGAAGTGTAAGCACCCAAATAAATTGCTCATCCAAATAGAGCAGTTCTGATTTTTCAGGGTAGCCAAAGACGATGGATGTTGCCCCTCTTTTTTTAAATATTTCATGTGCCATTTTTGGTTTTGTCAGGCTGGACTATGGAAAGAAGCGTGGCAGCACCAGAGAGGAGAGAGAGAAGGAGCGACTGAAGCATAAATACAAGAGGGAGTTTAAGGGCGCTCTGAGAGAGATCCGGAAGGACTCACGCTTCCTGGCCAGAGAGAAGCTCGGCGAGGTCATGAACAGGTGTGGCCACAACTCCAGCATCTGTTCAGAAATGTTCATGCTTCTGTTAGTAGAAGCTTTTAACTTTTGCACATTCTATGTTTCAGGGATGCAGAGAGAAAGAGGAAAGTGAAAGAGCTGATGGGCAGTCTGGCCACCCAGGAGGGAGAGTGGAAATCCCTGAAGAGGAAGAAGAAGTGAAATATTTAATCTCCACCAATTCTCCCCATTGTATGATCATTTTCAAATGGACTGAGCAGTGGTTCATGTGTATAAGGCTGAAATATGAGGAATATATTGTCGAGAGTTCTCGGTCACGATTGCACACCATGTTGTCACATATTCCGATGTAGGCATCTGATGTGACAATTGGATACTGCTGTTGGAAGTGTCAGTCCATAAAGGAACAAAGGAGTGAATATTTTGTCAAATTTTTCCTTTTTAAAAAAAAACAGAAACCATCACAATTTAATGCCACTGTATGTGCTGTTAACAGTGGCTGTACTTTTCCAATAAAGAAGGTCAGGGTTACTCCCACTATGATAAAAATGTAAATAAATTTAAAGCACATGGACGAAGCTGGGTCATTCTTCATTTAACATGTTTTATTTACTGTCATATAAAACACCTGGAAACAGCTGTATGGTCTTCAAATGACTGAAATCCTGCTCAAATTGCAAGGTTGTGGTCTTTACTAATAGCAGTGTTATGCTAATAATGTATTACTTAGCCCATTGGCCACTGTCATCACACTGGATTTAAATTATTCTGGCCTTACTATATAGTTTTTTTAAAAATTGGAATTTATTCATAAAAAGCTTAAAAACAAAGCATTTTATTATCTTACATAATTTAAATAGCCAAAGTTGTTTTTTTGTTTTTTTTTTAAAGCAGTCACAAATGGAGGGTTTAAGTTAAAAAACAAACACTAGGAAACACTTATTTGAGACACTTACTGTAATTAGTGTTCATTAGTACCAAGAGGTGTGTTCTTGTTTTATTCGAAATTAAATATAACTATTTGTTCACTGCAACATGGAAACACGAGGCAGTCAAATGTACCTTTACAAATATAGTCTGAGTGAAATGATTCGAGCATTTCTGGTAATCTTTTGCCGATGCAGTTCTTCAACTCGGTGGTTTTGTCTCGCTGTGAGTGGATTTTAGAAATCAGGTCACAGGCAACACAGGACAGTTTGAACACTTTGAATTCAGACTGCAGCTGGGCAACTGACACAGTACCAAGAACCTGAACAGGAAACAGGCATTCAGTTGATGTGGGCTGGTACACAGATGTTGCATGTATGGTTTGATCAGTAGGAAGGCAGGAAACGTTGGTTATAATGGCTGCGGTGTGGTGTTTAGTGGAAATGAATGATTTTTCTCTTTGAGTTATGTTGCTGTTGCAGACACTAAATTAATAACAAGATCTGCTCACACCTTAGTTGCTACAAAAGTTCATTCAGGGCCTTTATCAACCTCACGTTAGCTTTGGAGCTGTTGTAGGCAGTGTAATATTTTGGTTGGATAGATTTCACCATCTTTCTTAAAACCTTGCTCACCCAGTAAATCCTAACCATCTCCAGAAGTGTTCTGGTCTCCTTGCTCTTCCCCACCCTGCTGGTGCTTACCTTGTCCATTTGGGTCATTTTCATGCCCTCTAGCTGTTTCTCTGTTGATGTTTTTGCAAGCTCTCATGTATGCCAGTCAACTACATGCTGATCTGAGAGTGCAAGGTCATTGTGCTTACTCTTGTGCACCTTTGGGGAGTCAATCTTGCTCATGCATCATCTGTTATTCTCTTAAACATTACAGACAGCTGCTACCTACACCTGTGTCCATGCTGTGCTGATAGGAATTCTGCGTTAGGAGGCAGAAAAGCAACATCATGCCAGAGAAATCAGTTGAAGTCTCTGGCTTTCTTTACACTTTATTATTTGGATATGAGGCTTGATCAAAAATTGCAATTTAGCATATTTCTGCTTGGAAACCATGGACTCCTGGATTTAATTAAAAACTGCTCAGGGGTAGCTGGAGATTCAGCTCTCACTACCAGCGATGACTCTTCATGAGAAATTTGGGCTCCAAGTTGACATTGGCTCCTGCTATGTTTGAGGCCAATGATGGTTGGAGCCAGACTTCCAGCTAGTGGTCTTAGAATAGTAGCATCCCTGGAAAAGCCATCTGGACGTGCCTGGGAAAATGATCTTAAACAGAGGCGTAAATCAGGTAAGCGCTCTGATTTTTATCGGCATGTTCGATTAACCTTTTGAGCACAGCTAATACACCACTTGCCGCTGGGTTACTGTTAAAGGTGGACCATGTGACAAAACTAAAACTCTGGCAGAGCTGGACAATAAAAATTGATTAAAACCTACAGCATGAAAAAAAAAGTGTTGAGGAAACAGCATTATGAACGCTACTGTGTCTAGAGTGTAAGAAAAAAAACAATAGTTAATAAATATCAAAAGAGCATTTAAAAATAGACAAGTCTTCCTGCTTTTTTTGGGCCCCTCCCACCAGACTGACACATATGCACAAATGTATACATCTGCCTTTATGACCCACGTGAAATTTGAACCACACACACTAGTTACACTCCTGTGCATCTTATTTAATACTGAATCACCCGATTTGGTTCAAATGACCAGCCCACAGAACATGTAGCCTACTCCAGCTTTAGCATGAATGTGATGTATGTTTTTCATCAAGTGCATCATAAAACAGTGGGCTACTGCAACTGATGTGTCGTGAACAATAAATACCCACCAAATCCTGCAGGACTGAAAGACATGCTGGCCTCAGTGTTGATGAAGCAGTGCTATCTCTCCAAGGAAACAAAATGCTGGAAGTGTTGATTGCAAGGACATGCCTTTGTGAGTGCATGTCTGTCTCTTTTTTTCCTCTTCACACTCTCTAAAGCCTGCAGCTGGATGGCTTGCTGTAGCACATTTTCAAGGCCAACATGGTCGTTCTGTTTAAACTGCATGCCGACATCTAATCCTAGATTATCCTAGATTACCAAAATCCTTAGAAGATACCGAAATCTCTTAAATCGGAAACCAGTAATTGATTAGAACAGTGTAAACGCCAGGATGATTTCAGAACTCATCAGCCACATTCATTTGTATTTATACAAGGCAGGATGGATCCAGGCTTTTTATTGTTGTCTACATCAAATTCTGACCCTACCATCAGAATGTTGCAGTTATAATCAAGACTCATCAGACCAGACGATGTTTTTCACACCTTCTGTGGTTCAGTTGTAGTGAACCTGTGTACATTTCAGCTTCAGTTTCCTTTTCTTAGCTGAGAGAGTGGCAACCGGTGTGGTCTTCGTCTGTAGCCCATCTGCTTCAAGGTTTGATGTGTTTTGCCTTCAGAGATGATCTTCTACACATCTCGGCTGTACAGTAACCAGTGATTATTTGAGTTTTTGTTGCTTTCCTATCAGCTCGAAGCAGTTTGGTCATTTTCCTCTGACGTAAACACCCACAGGACTTTCTCTTTTCTGGATCATTCCCTGAAAATCGGTTGTTTGAAAATCAGCAGTTTTTGAAATACTCAAACCAGCCCATCTGCCACCAGTTACCACGCTGTGTTCAAAGTCACTCAAATCACCTAACGTCCCTATTCTGAAGCTCAGTTTGAACTTCAGCAGGCCCTCTCGACCATTTCTACACACCTAAATGCACTGAGTTGCTGCCACATTATTGGCTGATAGACAGTGTTAATGAGCAGCTGAACACCTAATGAAGTGTTCCTAATGAAGTGGCTGTCATCAGGGGGACTGACTGCTAGATGCTTTGACATCCAGCTTGTGAATAACCAGTTTGTAACAACCAGATTCTCAGTGATCATTGTTTTAACATACGCTGTTATTCATATATTCATATAACATTTAAAAAATGCTCTAAAACACGTTTTTGTCATTATAGCTCATCCAAGCTACAGATATAGATCAACTTGAATCTTTCAAATCAGATCACACTCCCCGCTAAGGAGTTTATTTTTTCCTGTCGTGACTGCTGCGCCGTGTGTTGGCACGAGTCAGAGCTGACTTCACCGCATCCTGTTGGTGCAGAACACCGCAGCCCAGATCTTAGCTGGCACACAGATTTGATTTGAACGTATTACGCCGGTGCTTGCCAAATTACAGTGGCTGCCCATTATCTCCTGCATTCATTTTAAAGATGCATCTGTCACTTTTAAATAGCTGTGCCCTGATTATTCCTCAACAAGTGAGGAAAAGTGATTTGCCTTTTTTTTTTACACTCTTTTACTTTAGACAATAGCTTTTTCTGTCCTTTTGTGTCTCATTTGAGCAATGAAGCATGGTTCCAAAAACATCATGGGCCTCACACTTTTACATGTTTTATTCAACATTTAATTCCCATTAAATGAATATCAGTACCTTACATGCTCTCGGTTTTCAAAAGTCCATCCAATATGATATAGATTATCTCTTATATCAGTGACAACTTAAAAAATATGAAAAGCACAAATAGCTCAGCACTTTATAGTCCACCGCAAAAAACAGTGACAGGATACAGACAAAAATAGAGAATATTATTATGCTCCCATCTCAAACAGATCACTGTAAAGTGTTCATTTATATAGAGACACTTAGGTGTTTGTAGACTGCAGTATATTTCCATGTTTGAGTTACTGACATAGCCACACAGTTGACAAATATATAGACACACACGCGCACACGCATAGACACGCAGTGATCAGCTGGCTTTCTCAGTGGGAGGGAGTCACTGTAAATGACAGCTGGTCACAGAGGACACACACCTGAGGTCTCCTGCGAGACTGACGTTTAAAAGGCACACACCGACACGTTCACGCGACATCTTTCGATCTTCACAACATTTACACGGTTATTGAACAGACGTATGGGGCGGCACAGACGGAAACACGCACACGCACACGCACGCACACCGACGCTGAGCACAGACTCCATAAAGGACCAAAACGAGGCACGACGGGACTTGGCAGAGCAACATGGAATGTTTCGATCGTTTATCCTGGACAGCGACGCTCCTCGGCAGGTTATTCGTCAGAGTCCTCCTGAAACAGGGCACAAACAACAGGTGAGGTCTGGATTCATCACCTGGGATGCAGATGATCTCCTGCGGTGTGATCGTTTTCACCTTGAAAGACGCATCTCTGTGCAGCTTAATGACATTACATCATAGAAACCGTGCAAAGCAACGGAGATAATGTTACACCACCCACTGAATGGTTTATTTATGAACTCTGGTGGCTGTCTGAAGGTGCTCACAGTCTGTCATTGCCCTAAGCAGGATGTAACCTTTAAGCAAGTTTCCACCAAATGCCAAATAATACACGAACCTTTCATTTGTTTAACAGAAATGTTAATGTTGTTAATTTATAGATTATTGTCGTGGGCATGTCACAGCGAGTTCCCATGTCCCTAAGCTAACTATCCATTTGCTAAATATGTGGGTTTTTTTTTTTTTACCGTATTTACCTCTAATAAAGCTTAGGGAAGGTTAACCTACAAGACTTTATCCAATCAAACGTAATTTGTAGTTGATACAGGCAGGTAGGCCTTACCTCTGTGGCGTCAGCAGGGTCAGTATCAACTGGTGACTCTGCCACATCCTGTACTGCTGAGGCATCGTCACTCTGGAAAAAGACCAAAGAGAAACATTTTAATATTATTTGTGCTTGATCTTGATGCATTTTAAACCAGAAAACAGCAAGAAAAGTGAAACATGGTTGTGCAGGTGAAATATCCTGAGATGTACAAACTGCATCCAATAGTCATTTTAAAGAAGTGACATAAAAAAAAAATTATTGCCGTGATATTACAGACTGGCACTCAGACTTGTGGTCACTTTGAGCAAACACGGCACAGCATGGGATTATTGCTAGGGAAAAGAAAGGCTCCTTGTGTAGACTCACAGACTACACTACACATCCAAAACCACTGCATGACGTTGTGGCGTTACATCCATCTTTTGTCCCGTGTGTGGTTTAGAATAAGCCTACAGGTGAGAATCCAGAGGTCATGTGTCCTGCTCCAAACTGACACCTGATGCTTGTGTGATGAACAACAAATCCAAGGTGATTTTTGATTTTTTTTTATTCCAATGGTTTAAGTTCACACACATACAAGCCCCGGGATGACACGTGACATAGAAAAAGTGTGGCTGGCGAGGTTGTCCATTTTTTAACTCTGTTGCTTGTAGTGTGAACAAGCACAGGCTAAACTGAAGCCTAAAAACCCCAGCCTCACTTTTAAATGTACTAATATACTGATATTCCTATTTCCTGTTATTCGAAATGATAGACATAAGAAAAAGAGGATACAATAATTGCACTATTTCCTTTCCAACTTTGCTTGGAGCCATTTTTAAATTTAAAAATTTAATTACATCAAATTTCATTTCTTTGACACCTTCGTCCAAAACTAATCACAGTCATTACATTAATTGTAATTACACCGGCTGTATCGCGGTGTCCTCCACACTTGTCACCCACATATGCCGTGGGACTACAATACCTCTGAGTGATACCTTGAGCCTGCTTTTGTGTCTGCAGAAGGAACATGACACGACTGAAAGCTTGGCGAAAGTAATTAAAAAGGACGTGTGAGGACATTTCTGTTTCTTTCTGTACAGTTGTCTATAGTCATCTATCTGAATGACTCAAATCAAAAAAGTCACATAAAATAAAACATATTTGGGGTAGACTGATGGCGTCAGCCCCTACGTGTTCTGCCTCTGGTCTCACGAAAAAAACAGGATACCTGTTGATTTTGTTAATGAGCCACAAAATCCACTGAGGAGGTCAGGATGGAGTGGTGGGTCAGCAAAACATTTTTCTTCTTCCAGCACTTAACAGTGAGTTTTTAAAGCTGCTGTGCCTGTGACTGCTGACTTAATGTAACCATGAAAATGAAGTTCCTGTAACTGTGGTTACTGTAACTCATTGAAAATCTTCAGTGGACAGTAGACCGATGAGGGGCGGTCTTCTAATTCATCTGTGTGTAACAAAACTTAAACTCTGAAAAGTATCAAACAAAAGACTGA
Organism: Hemichromis elongatus; assembly: GCA_015108515.1. NCBI lineage: Eukaryota > Metazoa > Chordata > Actinopteri > Cichliformes > Cichlidae > Hemichromis > Hemichromis elongatus. Next base: position 94,901 of record VUQR01016646.1, read on the forward strand.
ATGTAAACAACGTGCAGAGTTTGCATTTAAAGGCGCTTGTGCTCATTTCACAACTTTCATTACGAGCGGCGGTCACTGTGATTGCTAAAAGCGGGACAAGGGCGAGGCGTGAAACGCTAATGAAGACTGGGCGAGGGGTGGGCGATGTCTCCTATTTTCCCTTGATTGCACTGTGCCATTGAACTGACCTTCCTTAATGGGGAGTGGTCACAGTGCACTGACATGTATGGGGATGTGAGGTGCTCCAGTTACTGCGCCCTGTCCTCCTGCTGTTGCATTTAACACCACCCATCAAGCCTCCATCTGTTCCCCTTATGGAGACAGAGACATTCACTGTAACGGTGAATTTTACCTTGTCTGTTTGCTGCGATCAGACTCAACTGTGGACAAAAGTTTTACTTTTATATCGTCTACTTTAATATCATGTGAGTCTTCTGAAGCGACAGCTCTCCTGGGACCACGTTCTATTGTTTCAGAGCAATTTTCAAGCAGAAGCTGGTCAACATGAAATGGAGCTACAGCTTTTATTGCAAGCAGCTGAAAAGATTTCATCAATAAGATGCATTTATTGAGACCGTTTTCCCCTCTGCCCCATGCCACGTTTTCTACTACGCTGCCCACCCCTCGCCTCATTTTCTTCTCCTGCTTTCCTCATCACTTCTCTCTTGTCATGATATGACTCACCGGCAGATGATGAATTGGCGGAACAACCAGATGAGGAGATTAATCAAAACTCAGCACCCCACCATCCTCTGTTTGTGGATCTGTCTGTGTCTGTGTGTATGTATTAGGGAATCTCTCAACCTGGCATCAATTTTTAAATAAAATCAATATTAATGAAGTTTAATGGCTTAGCCGGCTGGAAATGAGAACAATCGGATGCCCTCATTTTTTTTTAGTTTCAAACTGGGAAGAGTCCCTGGGTTTTTGTGTGTGTGCAGATAGATAGATAGAGAGATAGAGCGATAGAAAGATAGATAGATAGATAGATAGATAGATAGATAGATAGATAGATAGATAGATAGATAGATAGATAGATAGATAGATAGATAGAGAGATAGATACTTTATTAATTCCACCATAAAGTTAAAACAGTA
>VUQR01016648.1:1751-15947 GCA_015108515.1 Hemichromis elongatus
AAGGAAAACAAGGTTGGGGAAAAAAAAAAAAAAAAAAAAAAACGCCTGGCAAAAGTCATTTAACAGGTTTCATTACATACTTTGTCCGGCAGAGCAGCCTCAGATCCATTATTTAAAACGCTCCTTCACTTTCAGTACTGCAGCTGCCCTTACAAATGACCTCCCAGCAAACACGGCGAAAACAGACAAACTGTCTCTAAAGCTGGTCACGGTACGGCGCCAGAAACACAACCACAGGCACGCAGCTTTCCACGAATAACAGATCCGGCCAGAGAAAGCAAGAAGTACCAATCAAAACTATATATGACTGACAGCTAATTTGGTTATTAAACAGAGAGCTGTGTGTACACAGGCTGGCATTAATGATCCTGTTTATTTACAACGTTTAAGGCCTCTATGTCTGTGACTTCTTGAATTTTGGAGCCGGTTCCTCCATGTTGAAAATTTCACAGGACTGCAAACACACACCTAGGATATACGACTTCATCACATTCATCCTTCATTACCTACGTGATGTATTCTCTCCACCTCAAAGGATTGGGGGTCTGAATAGCCAAGAAGGCACGCTGGCCTGCATGCTGAAAAACGCGAAAACAAACGCATCACATATGACATACTGGGACCAGTGCTGACAATAACCATCATAATGGATGTATTACACCCTAACACTGGTTAACACCTACCATGATACTACTAAATGTGCAAAAAAAGACATGAGAGAGACTCTAAATAAAATGTACCCAATTAAATCGCAAAATAATAGACTGACGCCTTCTGAATGCCATTTAGTGCCGTTTTAACGGCGTCTTGACGAACCAAAGTCACCTGCAAGCGTTCGCAGACCTGGTTCCCATCTTCAAAGCGAGCATTTCAAAGACCAAATAATCACAAGTTTATTGTCTATGGTCCAGATAATTCTGGTCGTGCTGCAGCCTGCAGGTACTGTTTCCTCTGAGACTGTAGCATAACTGGAAACTCTAAATTGCCCACAGCTGTGAATGCAGGATCAGTGAGTGGGAATGCTTGTGTCTATGTGTTAGCCCTGCGACAGACTGGCGACCGCTCCAGGGTGTACCCTGCCTCTTGCCCTAAGATAGCGGAGCTCGGCTCCAGCTCCCCCGCAACCCTGAAAAAGTTCAAGCGGACGCGAATGGATGGATGGATGTAGCGTAAATAGCACATATGAAATATTTTCTGGCATACTGAAAAAAAAACCCTGATGTTACTAACATACAGCACGCTAGCCTCAGCACTGGAATGCTTAGACTTTAAGAATCAAAAATCAGCAGCTAGCACTCAGTGCTGCCAACAGTGGCCGGAGACTTCTTTACCGCACCGCTACGAAACGCTTTTGTACGGATGATGAAATGTGTGATTTCTAAAAGACAAGAGATAAACTATGAGGCATGAAATAGTAGAGATAGTAGAGATGCAAAGCTATAAAGACCGCGAAGGACGTGACGATCAGCAACACTGTATTTCCGTGGAGGAGCTATTTGAGAACTTTACTATGTTTGTAGCTGGTATTACCCAAACCTTTCATTTTACAGCTTTCAGGACGTCTCAAGTCTACATAAACAGTAACATCATCACACCAGGGCTTATCAACCAAGAAAAAGAGAAACAGTCTGCAAAGAGGAGCTCAAGCAAGGCAAAATGATTGGATAGGTATGGAAATCTACTTGAAGGAAGGTCAAAGTGATTAAGCTGACATTAATGACAGGCCTAGTCTTCCTGTGAGAATGCTCACCGTAGCTGTCTCTAAACCCATTTGTCATTCTGCTTCCAACGCTGAAGCATCTGCTTTGAAGTCTCTACCACTAATGCTACACAGAGAGGTTAAACAGCTTAATGCTGAAGTCTGTTTCACTCCTCTCGCTCTCTAATGTTCCCCTCCGTTTTATGTACCGGGGGTTATGGCTCTTGGATTTCACATCTCAATTTGCCCCAGATAGTCGTGTAAAAGCTCCCCTTCTTTCTTATTTGCTTTGTTGTCACTGTCAAAAGGAAGAGAGGGGCAAGCTGAAGGATACCGGGGACCGTGACAGGCATGCCCCACCCATCGATTCACAGAAGTGGGAATAACAAAACCGTGTTAAGAAATGTTTATATGAGAGGCGAGCGCAAGTGAGCTGGCTTTTACGTTTGCACTTAATCTTGCAAAGATTTGAAAGACAAGTCTTGAAAAACGAGCTAATGAGCACTTTTAGCAGCCAGCGTGGAGGTCAGCTTCAAATCCTTTTACATCAATCGCGGTATGCGAATAAAATGATACAGCCATTATGATAAATAACACAAGATCTGAGGCACTCTGGACTTACTCTCCACTACAATGAGATTATGGTGACGCATGTGACATTAACAGTATCTGCAAACAAATATATGAAAGCATGAATGAAAGGGAGACAGAGACCGATTTTCACAGCCAATTTGAGATTGGAGGGTGTGTGTGTGTGTGTGTGTGTGGAGGAGCTACTGGCAAACAGCACACAGAGCAGGCTGGCAGCGGAGGCAGCCAGGCTCACAGGCTGCAAAGCAATTTCACTGTTTGGCAATACTGTTGTCTCTGTGTGTGGATTAGAGCTGACACCAGAGCAACTGAGTCATGCTAAATGTAGTACAATCACAAGCTTTTGTTCCTGATCTAAAACCCCGCTGCCTCTTCGATTCATGCAAGAGAGTTTGGAAACAACGCTGAGAAATGGTAACAAATAAGCAGAGTATTATTTCACCATATGAGCGCAGCGTTGCGACATTACTATAAAAAAAAAAATAGATCAACAGAGGGATTACAGTGGCTGGTAGTAAAGGCACAGAGCCCAAGTTTGCTGAAGGAAAATCTAATTGGCCTTTTAAGTCTGCTTCGATGATAGCCTTTTCTCCCACTTCTCAAAGGGCAATTAAAGGTAACATTATGTGTGATAACTAAACAAACCGTGACTGTAATCAAGCTGCATTTCCACCTGGTTTCACCACGGCTTCTCATCGCCAGACCATCCAAAAACACTCTCTCACTCCTCAGGTACTCACACTGGCCCAGAGTTGCTTCTGAGCCTGGCAGGACCTGGCAGGACAGACCCTGACCCGTCCTTTTCATGCTCGCCCACGGAAATGCCATCTGGCTGGTGTGAATGATTACCACAGCAACGGCCGGGTGACCTGCAGCCAGCAGGAACCAAGGTCACTCCACCTCAGCACTTCGCACTTTCCCTGCCCTCTTTTCATCAGCCTGCAGGTGAATTATTCATCCTGTGCAACTCAAGAGGCACAAATCCACTGCACAAACACTGAGAAAAAAAAACAACGCACACTCGGTTTACTGATATAATAACTTGTAATGAGAAAATAAATGTTCCAGTGTGAACTGTTCAAATAAATAGCTTGCAGTTGTACTCTGCTTGAGCAAAAACTCGGCTTCTATATGGGAATAGATGGCGAAACGGCTGTAATGATTTTACATTACCGGAGCTGCTTTCTGCAGGATAATGTGATCAAATTTGTGGAAAAATATTAAAGGTTTCAGGGTTAAAGAAACCAAATAGAAGTAGAAAAGATTAATTTTCAACACAGCCACAACTTTCATCACATGCATGCGTGCAGTGGGTTTTAACACTCTAATGAGTAAAGGTGAATGTGCACCTATCACAGGTGCTAAAATACAAGACAGGTAGCAACATATGGATGCTAGCCTAGTTCTAACACACCTGTATTTCTGCCTTTGCACAGAATGACCTGTTTACACCTGATTGGCTTATTGTTTATAATATGCACCACATACTTATAGTTCAAGTGCCTGCAGGCACTCACTACTGGATGTGTTATTTATTAATAAGCTGATAATAATCGTCCTGAAAGGGATTTACTACTTTATAGCAAAGGGTGTCTCCTTTAACAAGTATGAGTTAACGCTTTTCTACAGGTACCATGAATTTAACTTATACGACTGGTTATTATACGCCTTATTATCATCAGTTAGCGAATGAGGAATACCATTTTTTTTATTATTATATACCGCCACATTAGTGCTCCTGACAGAGGGTACCCTTAGGGGCACTTTACATTTAGCTCCTCGCCTGCGGAGAGGCATTTAATAATAATAAAATATATATACTGCATGTATACGTCTATCATAAATCTGGTGCCGTGGTGACATGGTGAGAGTCAGCAGGGAGGACGCTGCATGGAGCCGCCAACAACAATAGCTCCCTCGCCCCTCTGGATCCCCAGCCTGGATGTGTGAGAGGTGTCCAGCGGCCGGGAGCTGGAATAACACTCGACCAACCGGAGAGCCACTAAGATCTGATTTCTGCTCCTCGGCAGGCTTTTCCGACAGAGCCGGACTGCCATGCCCCTGTCATCTCTCATGTTACAGAACATCAGTCAAACGGCAGAGACGGTGCCCTTGCGCCGGCCGAGGCTGATTTACAAACATTAGCGGGGAATACAATTACACAGCTTCCCCCGGCCGAGCAGCCCTATGCGGCTTCAGGATGGAGAGAGAGAGGGGGGAAAGGAGAGGAGAGGAGAGGAGAGGAGCGGAGCGGAGCAGGGGTGGGGGGGCGGAGTGGACACTGAAAACAGCGTTTAGCTTTCCTCAACCTTATTTCAACGTTTGCTTCCAGGACTAGAAGCGAGCTACGAGCCCGTCAGCGCCGTGCTTCATAAATCCAACTTTGAGTTTGAGCGGCTCAAGCTGTAGCCAAAGGCTACGGAGGCTGACATGCTATTTAACGGGACTACGTGTTATGGCTGTGATACAAACAAACCGCTCACCTGCCACATTCTCCTCGCTATTAATCACAAACATTTTGGTGCCAGCGACATGACAGTCCAAAAATTAAAAAAAAAAATTAAAAAAAGAGAAAAAGGTCGTCTGTGAATCGCGAATAAACGCTGTGTGAATGTAGCCTAACAGTAGTCTACTGTGTCAATACAGACCAAACACCAGTCCGCACATTAAATATTTCATCATTTTAAAAGATGTCCGAGCAAAAAGACTAAATTAACTTTCCACGTCACACTTAAAACTTCCCGACATGCAAATCCTTCGGAGCATAAAATGTAAAATGCAAAGAAATGCGCTGTGTGCCGCTGAAAGGTGCAGCAGCAACGCAACGACCGTCGACACAAACCGCATAAAACATAAAGCTGGGAGAAAAAGTTACAGCCTACGTCCAAGAACAGCGATTCGGAGGCGCATTAAAAGTTTCCGTACATGTAAGTACGGCGGTGCTCGTCGCGGACAATAAAGAGTAAAAAAAAAAAAAAAAAAAAAAAAAAAAAAAAAAAAAGGCGCTGGATAAATGCAATCCATTTATTTGCTGGAAGAATACATGAGTTATTGATTTTCTTTTCATAGGATTACGTTGACAGCCATATGCTTCAGCTGAGAGGGCCTTTGACGCCAGAAAACCAGAGGTTATTAGGCATCTTCAGATCTCATTTATTAAGGTCTTGAAATGGCAAAACTAAAAAAAATAACATTTTGTTACTAGAAACATTCAACATTCATCTGAAAAAGAAAGTATGCTCTGTTTCAAGTCTCAGGTTTTATGTGTCAGGACATAATAAAAAGTGTCATCTGGTCCTTCAGGTTCTAAAATTACTTAAATGCAACCTCAGATGAACAACACATGACACATTACACCATGTCATTATTTCTTAACAAAAACGCAGAAGCCAAAATGCAGAAGTGTGAAAAACAAGCTTTAGCAGCAATAAATTACAGTGATCACTTTCTGCACGACTTTTTCAGTCGCTTACATTATGGAGGAATTCTAGTCGACTGCTTGTCACAATGTTTCTTTGGTCACGTGAGGTCTGTTTATTGAGTTGATTAAGGCCCTTGTTTATACACAGCTCTCTTAAGGTCCTTTCTCTCAGGTTGATGTCTGAACTTAACCGGGCGATTGCAGTCTTCAGTCTTTTTTTATCAGCTATGCTGTTGTATCTTTGCTGATGTGAGTTCGTGGTCAACTCAATGATTGCATAGCGTCCAGTAAGCCTAAATCATCACCTGTTGATCATTGTGCTTGACAGTTGGTATCCTGTGTTTGTGCTGATACGCTGATACGCATTTTGGCCAGAACCTCCAATTAGGTCTCATCTTTACAGGGGACATTTAAGTCTTGTGGTTTATTCAAATACAGCTGTGCTGTGTTGCAATGTTCTTTTTAAGAGAAGAGCATTTCTCCTAGGAAGACTTCCAACCAAGCCATCTTTGTCCAGTTTTTGATTTATTGTACTGTCATGGACTTTAAGGGTTTTTTGCAGGTTCTTTGACCTTGGGATACGTTTGCTAAGAAGGTTGCCGACTGTCTTGATTATTTTCCACTTAGGAATAATCTTGATGAGCAGCAACAATCATTGTTGTTGCATTTTGTTAACACATACCTGAATACTCCAGACCTACAAACAGCAAAAACGTCTGATTTTATAGACGTGCGCACTCTCGCTGATGGTCAGCTTCATTTGATTAGCAGCACCTGGCTGCTACTTTTAACCCCTATGGAAGCAGTATGGGTGTATTTTGTGTTTTTCACACACTGCTTCTACTTTTGGATTATTTTGCATGAAATGACACTGTTACATGTTATGTGTTCCTGTTCATCTCAGGTAAATAATCTAAAATCCTATTTTATTAAATGCACGCAAAAGGTGTGCTTTCTGACAAAGCTGAAGTAACACATCAGACACACACGTGTGTGTATATATATAAAATCTGCTTATTTTACAGTTTCTTATTTTGCAGAAAGTGTCTGCCTACCATTTCATATCTAGACTAAAGTATTTTGAGACAAGTAAGACAGACTCCACAGGTCAGGGTTAGGAAAAAATGTCAGCAGAAGTGTGAGAAAGATAGAGAAATAACACGCTCTGCCCTATATTAAATGACTCCTCACTTTGACACTTTCTGTTTCTGAAACTTTGACAGCTTGCACCAGCATCATCTTCATTTTGCCTTTTTTCTATTGCCTTTATTCTTTATCCATCTATATATCTATTATCTATCTATCTAGGTCTTACTTCTGTTCCATCTCTGTCTCTGTGTCTTCCACGCTGCTCTAATTGTTTTCTCACCTCACTCTCCGGGGATGTGTAGGCATGGCCTTGTTATCCCGGCTGATCGATGTGATTTATAGGTTTAGGGAGCGAGACATGCAAACTTTCTCATCTCTCGGGGATAAACCGGGGAAATCAATCACATGCTTTCACTTTGTGTGGGCCAATCCAGACCTGAAAACTACTTTCTCCAAAGACCACGAGGGAAGCTTTTTCAAATCAACCTCTTTTCTTATCCCAAATACTCAATTTAATACTGAGCTCTTTTTTTTTTTTTTTTAATACACATCTGCTAAAAATATACCTTTATTTGCTAACGGCTAAAGCACGTTTCTTTCCATTTACCATTTTGTGGTTTTCTCTACAGCTTTGCTGACTAATATCCTCATGCAGCTGTACTTTGTACTAATTTGCTATGATGCAGCTGGCCTCCCTATAAGATGCTGGCCTTCATCAGGGCAGCAGGATATAACAGATATTTCTCTGTGGAGAAAAAAAAAATCCACCCAGGTATGATGATAACTGCTGTCATTTTTCATCAAGCATTTTTCTTTAAGGAGCTCGGCTTCATTAGAGAAAAAAAAAAAGAGCATCACAACTGAGTCAGGCACACATTGACTGTAGATTTGCAGCTTTTTTTTTTTTAATCGATCTTATACATGACTCGGGTTGGCTGATAAAGGCTTCAGGATACAACGGTACTATCACATACTGTATTGGATTAAAGATGCTGGGATTTTCTTTTTTTTTTTAGTCTCTATTGTCTTCGATAATACATCACGCTGAGTACCTGTCAGAAAAGTATGTCAGATAAGCCACTGGATCAATACCAAACAGTTAAGCATTCAGAATCAGCCTTTGGGCTCAGTAGAAGTATCGTAATATTTGACGCACGTATTAAAAAACCCCCATCTCCATCAAACACTTGAAAGACTATTAAGAAATAGCAGACAGGATGAATATATGTCAGTCTGATTTCAACCTGCAACCATTTTATTTTTGCCAAAGCATCTGCAGTAAAATACAATAAATTTCTCATTATGGCTTTACTGAGGCGGAGAGAGGAGCAAACACCAACACATAACAGAGCAGGCGTCAGAGATGAGATGACGATCTGGTGGGTTCCAAATGGCTTGCAGGCTGGGAGAGCTTAAATACTTGACATTTGGCAGGAAGCATAAAATCACCTTAGGTTAGTGGCCTGCCTAAATGTTTATCCTGGCTGATTATTCTTCAAATGAAGATAAAATTTATATTATTCTATTTACATTTTGATTCTGTGACCATTTGTAAATTTGAAAAATACCAAATTTTGATATTCAAGCCTGTTAGAATATAGCCCATGGCTCATGTGTCTAGGTTTAAATAATAATAATAATAATAATAATAATAATAATAATAATAATAATAATAATAATGAAAGTAAATTTGGGAATTAAGCAGAGCCGAGACCTTAGTCCTTCCATAAGCAACAAGCACTTGTTTCTGTCACGGTCGGCGCTGGCCAACTGAGGAAGGAAGACCCAGGTGCGAAGCTCTGAATGACTACAGTGAGTTTATTTACAGTGAATGAAAAAACAACAATAAATCCCCGTGCGCTCCCGACTCCCGTGACGTGTCCTCTTCCCAGTGATCGTGTCTGAGCACCCCGTGCTCGCTGCCCTCTCGTCTCCACACTTCTCCTGGGGAAAATAACAAAGAGGCAGCCGTAAGACACACGTTAATGCAGCAGACCAACTTACAAACTGGCCAAGAGACTGACGGGTTGTCACGCAATGATTCAGCGTTTGAGAGAGCTCTGCCACAATCCTAAGAAGCTCCTCCAACGAGGCTTGATCAGCTGCAGGTGCATGCGGTCTTCAGGTGTGGCAAAGGACCTGGCAGGACCACACCCACAATGCCTGAAGGAGCCTGTAAACAAGTGCTCCCAGACACGCCTGCCTCCACACACACACACACACACACACACACACACACACACACACACACACACACACACACACACACATACCTGCAAGCAGGGAGAACAAGGGACGGCAAACACCAAATATGTATACAAAACAACATAAGTCCATAAGTGCTCAGGGACCCTGGGTCGCACAGACCCAGGTCCGTGACAGTTTCAGTAATGCTGCTCTATTTGAGCTTTTCCATGTTTAAAACAGTGAAATCTAACAACCACACAGCATCAAACAGGGGACACAGTGAAGTGGAATTCATGGTCCACCACAGCCAGCGGGTTCACTGTCCACTCCAGCTAGGGCCCGTCCACCTGCCTGCAGTGAGGTCTGATGTTAGATGGATCCAGTGTAGAAGTACGATCGGTCTTTGGGTCACTCTTGCTTGTGGTGTTGTTGGTCTATGAGCCAGTGATAGAGAACAGCGAAGTCATAACACACAAAGAGATGAAGTGAAAGCCATGAGATAAAATCAATGAAAAGTGTCACTGCAGCCGCTTTCTGTGCTCGTCGTGCTTTGTTTCATGTGGAGACCAAAACAGAGCTAAAACTAAGGTTTCTGTGGGCTTCTGTGTGAACAGAAAATTAGATATTATAAGTTTATAAGATTCTGCTGCACTGAAGTGAGCAAAAATAAATTAGTCTTCAATAAATCACACAGTTTTTGTCATGGGTCATATCTGTTTTTTTTTTTAAATGCTTTCACAATTAACTTTGGTTTTTAAGCCATCACCTGCTTGTCGTTTCTCTCTTTTGAGACATCATTGATTCTCCAACATGCACTTTCACTTTGTTCTCGCTTGTTTGTTACATCTGCACGTTGGTGGTAATGGCTTGTTATAATAGCTTTTGATGCCATGCAATTGATCAGTCGAACTAGGATTTATGTCCTATTCAGATCAAGTGGGATGGATGGTGGAGACGGAAAGGATTTCCATGTTGTTTGTCTAAACATTATATACTATGTGTTGTGCACAGACAATACATCAGTTTGGATATAGCAACAACAACAAATTTGATGTGAGGCACTCGCAGTGTTTGCTTTCAGGTATTTGCATTGCATTACATGCCACATTGGACACTTTGAAGGAAAAATTTGCTTTTTAACTTAAGGAAACAATATTTACAAGTCAAAACCTGCTGGAACTACCGTGACTTCAATGTGTGGTATTATCTTCAGATAATAGTTCCAGGAAGTCATCCATAAAACATGCGGAAAAAAATGCATATAACACGTGAGCTGCAGCAGAACCCTGCCACCAGTGACTGCATGTAATTAATTTTCTCCTGCTAAAATTGTGTGCCAGAACACCAGTAAGCTTAAACATTATGAAAATTCACAGACAATGTGAATAATGTTGATTATCTCGAGAGAATATCAAAGTCACTTCCTTGTATTAATAATGTTGTGGGAGAAAAAGTCGGGTTTAAAGGCCTGAAAGTGAAATTTTGATGGCCAGACTACCGAGGGAAGCATCTGTGAAACAGGCGAGACTCATGGTGACAGTAGCCCAATGAGGGAAAAACTGATGACAGGGTGTTACAGGACCTAGAGGATTTGCTGCTACCATCTGGTTGACCAACATGACATGGGATGCTGCAAATGTTTTGTCAGATGGTGCTGACATCTCATAGATACAACTCAAAAGGTGTTCTCTGTCCCTCGACACAACAACCAAGGAAATGTCAAAAAACGCGTCCTCTGCATTTAAAGGCTGGAGGGGTGTCATTGAAATAATTTGCATGTTTTGTGCTTTGCACTTTGTCTCGCTTTGTTTTCACTTCCCTTTTATACTGTCACGGTAAGGGTTAGGCATTAGGCACCAAAAATAGCTGTTGGTTTTGGAAAGGATGGGGTTTGGGATTTGGGTTTTTTTTCTTGTATGTTTGTTTTTTTCAAACATCCACCCATTGTGATTAAAGGGTTCTTGTTTTTTTTTTTAAACATTGATTTCTGATGAGATGGAAGTGAGAAATCTGGATTACCAGTTATCACAGGCAGTCAATGGGTATTGCTCGTTGTCACATTGATACTCATGTTACATATGACCAAAGTTTCAAAGAATAAGGTCTCAGATATATTTTTGCCAATGCATCTGCAGGAACATACGACACTGTGATTCTATTCTTGGGTCTAACATGGAACACATGACACAGGGAGTATGTTGATACCAATAATCCAGTTAAACAAGGTTAATTCTGTTAATCTGGATGCAATGGTGTCAGTAGGAGAAACATTTTATCACTTCTCCAAGTGACCTCTTCATTCATCTCACTTATGTTACAATCAAAACCAGTACCATTGCATCACATGTGCTTCTTAAATTGCAACCCATTACATTGCAACCAGTATTACAATGCACTAGGCAGTAAGAGTTTCAAAGACCTGCGGAGAACAGATAAGGTATCAGAAACCAACAACATTGATGCTGATTAAGTCAGGTGGTTGGTTGCAAAGTGGCTTCTATGCTAGGAAAACTTAACCTATCCACCCTTCTACATATATGAGCTACAGAATAGTTTTAGAGATTTGTTTTCTACGCTTGTGTCTATACAATGTCAAACAGAAAATCTTTAATATGGTAATTTCCAAGCTACTAAGGAGAAGTGGAGAGGAAGGTCAGCTGAAATAGAAAGGAGCTAAAATGTCTGGCTTCAGGCAAGAAATGAGCTGAGGAACTTCACCGAGGCTTAGTAGACAATAAATAAAACAAAAAATTATTATTTTAAGCTGGGACTCATGCAAAGCCACCCTAGTAGAGTCTAAGAACAAAATATAGACGTGAATATAAGCAGGTCTCCTTTGTTGTTATACTTGTTTTTGCCGTTACAGAGAGAAAGAATAATCAAGCAGTAAAACTCTGAAGTACAGCATCATGTGATCACATGATGCGTAACAACACCTTTAACAATACCTCAGTTTCTTAGTGGGAATATAATCTCGGAAGCGTATTTGCTGGAAAGCTAAAGAGATTTAAAGAGTCTGTGTCCCTATAGATGACAGAAAGGGCAACAATTGCTGCAGCTGCTGCTGTTATTGCTGTGGCATTGGTATCTGAATCTTAAAGGAGGTGTGTTTTCAAGCGATGTATAATTTGATGCAGAACGGGCCAATGCCATTCAAAGTACGGCGGCAGAATTGTCAGCGGGGTTAAGGAATTGAAGCTGCACTTATCTCCGGTGACTTGACATAAATTGATGTAAGACTTTAAATCCGGGACTTCTTCAGACTTTGATTTGGAGGCATATGACGAGCTCGGGTTTCATTTAACTCATCGGAAACGCTTCTGAGCCCACGGGGACATGAGCAGTTTGATTTTTATCGGTTTTCCAATGACTCAATACCTTCAATTAAGCTCCAATTAGACTTGTTTAAGGACAGTTAATTATTAATCAGCCAAGGGAGAAGCAAATATTTACTTATTCATCATACATATTTCTTGTTTTGTTCATGGTTATTTTATGAGCCAATTTTCTTATAATGTGAAGTCATGTGTGCTGAATTCTAATGTAACAGGCTGAAGTCTGCTGGGGATGTTCGGGCCACAATCCTTTATCCAAGCTTCAGACAGTCTGTTGATAAAACCCAGTAAAGAGAAAAGACCACAAAGTTAATAGACTATCACTCCCCCTAAAAAGAACTGATTGTACTGCTCAGGGGGGTCACATACACAGTGAGAGGGGTTGCAGCCAATGCGAGAACAAAAGAATAAAGTGGGGAAAAGTGAGTGGAGCGAAAGAGTGTATTTTGAGTCCTGCGGGTTAATTCAGTGCCTTTCAGCTACAATTGCCGTGTCTAAACATTCATGAACCGTACAGGGATGGAGGGAGGGAGAAACGAGGGGAATGGATGGAGCAACAGCACAGCGCTCAGACACAAGAGGGAGAGCTGTGTGTGAGCTCATCCACAGCGCTCTGAGCAGGTAGAGCGAGCACAGGAAACAGAGAGAGAGAGAGCGCGCAGGAGGAGGAAAGTGAAAGAAGGAGAGGGAGAGAGAGGGAGTCTGTCTCCTCACCTGAAGATTACTTTGTCTCACACTTCATTCACCCCGAGTGCTGGAAGGAGCAACGAGGTAGGAGCTGAGTTCATCAGGAGTTGCCAGCGCTTGCTCTCTAGTCTTTTTCTTTTCTTTTTTTGAATCCCCTCTTGCCTGGTCTTCCCTGTGCAGGGGGTCAGCTGGACTTTCCTCTGCAAGAAAAACCCCACAGTGGAAAGACTGAGATAGAGAAACCAACACGCCAGGGAGAAAAGAGAAAATTGCAGTAAATCCCAGTGTCTGCAAAGGAAAAGAAGTTCGGAGAAGCTCCAAAAGGTGAGGATTTTAAATTATCTCCCTCTTTTTTTTAGTCATCTAAAAAAGAAAACATAATTATCAGAACAACCTGTAATAAGGTAAGTCAAATCCTTGCATTTTAAGAGCCTGTGCAGAGTGCGTCTTTGTCCTGTGGGTGTGTATTACTGCCATCATTTATGGACTTCGGGGAGAAGCAGCAATGTGCACTTGCGGTGGCAGGAAGTTGACTCAGGAGGATGGGTTAATAATACAAGAAAAAGCAGAGGGGCAGCTCGAAGTACAGTGACAGAAACAGGGAAAAAATACAGGAGTGTGAAGGAGAGTTGAACTGAAAGACAGAGAAAGAGAGAGGGGAATAGGAGGAGGAGGGATAGAGTGGAGTGGCGGGGGCTCGCTGGCAGCCAATTCAGTAACCAAGGCAGCTGACATGAGGGAGAGCCAACAGGGGGACAGTGGGATTTCTATTTTTCACCCTTGCCGAGATACGCCGGGGCTCTGCCAAGTCCCCTGCCTCATCCCCCATGGATAAAGATTTCATTGTGTGCCGCTGTGACTGAATTCATTAAGCATCTACATGTACTCTCCCCTGGCCGCACTACTCTCTTACGCTCCTTCC
The DNA here is from genome assembly GCA_015108515.1 of Hemichromis elongatus. Classification (NCBI taxonomy): domain Eukaryota; kingdom Metazoa; phylum Chordata; class Actinopteri; order Cichliformes; family Cichlidae; genus Hemichromis; species Hemichromis elongatus. The sequence continues at coordinate 15,683 of VUQR01016648.1, forward strand.
TCTCTCCAGCTTATACTCACTCTACACGGCCGCTCCTCCTCCTCTCTCACTTTCATTGTAGTCTCATTTGGGCCCAGTTCAACTTGTGTTTCATCAACAGTTGTATTTTCTACCCCCCCCCCAAAGCTCTGCAGTGGATGATACTGTGAACACAATTTTGGCAAGAATGACGCTGAACTTTATTAAGCCTGGCTTCAGGATGCCACATGGGGTCGCTCTACATGCAGATGCAGGGGTGGGGGGGGGGGGGGGGGGGGGATTTATT
>VUQR01016648.1:21329-34793 GCA_015108515.1 Hemichromis elongatus
CCCCCCCCCCCCCCCGACTGGTCTGACAAGGTTTTGAGAAGGAAATTTTCAACATTCAAGGCCACATGTAAAAATCAATGTCTAAATGAAGCTGATCGGAAAGATGAGCTTTCCCTCTCGGTGGTCCTCACTGGAGCCAACAGGGAAAAGTGAGCACATAAAGTTTCCTTAAGTGTTACGCTGTACAGCCTGTAAAACTGCTTTCACAGAGCACTTAGTGGCTGTTAATCAAACATTTGAGCATTTGTGAACTATATCCAAATCCCACAAATTTAATTAAATTCAATTCTGTTTTAATTATATTGCGCCAAATCACAACAGCAGTGCCTCAAGATGCTTTATATTAAGTTAGAGACCCTACTATAATATAAGATGTTCAGTATATGTGGTTCCGGCTTTATATTTCTGTCATTAGCAAAGTTCTGCTAATGATAGTTAAAATTAACATAACGATGAAAGGCAAATGCTCAAAGTACACCTGACAGAATTGTAATTTAAATAGTGATTTCAAAATAAAACATTATGTAACTAAAAAGAATCTTAACTTTATGTCTATATTTTTTAACAGTTCATTCTAATGATGAAAACAGCATTTTGAGTGGTATTCAGGGTACTACAAATTCCAAGCATATGATGGCTGAAAATCCCTATGCAGCTTCTTTTTACCTTTAACTTCAAGGTGAGTGACAGAATTGGGAAGATAATCATAATATTTCTAAGTCTAGTTAGAAAAACACTGGTGGGAGCTTAAGGCTCAGATCATGGAGTTTACAACTGAGGCTCGTCTATGCAGAACACTCAGTGGTGAGGATGGATGTATGTGAGTAAACAGGATGATGTCAGATTGTCCTACTAATGCCAATAGAGGATTTGAGGAGACCATCTTCACAAGTGTAATTCATGCAACTGCAAATGTGCTCACTGTCAACCTGTTCAAACATCCTACCTACTCAGTTATCACACTCTGGATTAGATCACGGGGAAAAAAATAAAACACCTAAAATATAATCTACACTTTCATCAAAAGCAAACATCCCCTATTTAATTTTTTAACAATCCATCTTACGAGCATAGGGAAAAAATAAACAGCCCGTCGACCTTCAGAGAGGGCCAAAATGATCATCACATTGCTTTAGGAATATAGTTCGACCTTGGTCCTGGCAGACAGTGATTACATTTTATTGGCCCCGAAAAAAAGGAGCCCAATACTCACCAATGTACTCTGGCTGAATAAAATGGAGTGAGATGGCGAATGAATTATGGTCTCTGGAGTTGGTGTGCTCCAGTCAAATTTTTCTCATAGCAGTGGAGGGGATGAGCTACCATAAATCTGACCCAGACATCCATTAGGTTTCTGTACTCTGCAGTTCTCAGCATGATGCTGCTCTCTGTGAATTTCTGGTGCATTTTTCCCATACATGCAGTACGTAGTGTGCTCATATGGACGTGCTCTCTGTGAATTTCTGGTGCATTTTTCCCATACATGCAGTACGTAGTGTGCTCATATGGACGTGCTCATTGTGCTAATGAATTACTTGAATTGTTTGCAGACCACTTTTTGGATTCAATCCATTGATTCATTTTTACAGAGAGAGAGAGAGACTAATGTAAAAGGAAGCCAAGGACATTTGGACTTTTTTTCAAACACAGACCCAAAGAAAACGAAATGCTAAACATAGTTAGAGCGAGATCTCTAACACTACAAACAGCATGATGCACCACCAATTAGCAAGAATTTAAAAAGAGTAATTATTTACTGTGATTTGACACACAGCATGATGAAAACTGATCTGGTCTATTAAAAAAAAGCAGGGGCATGTTTCACCAAAAAGCAACAAGAGCCAATTCCTGCTCCTGTCATAATGCTTCATTTCTCCAAACTGTCTGAATTATGATTTAAAATTTACAGAGTGCGATACATTCGAACTTTCAGACCTCCCTTTTCTACACTTTGACCCATTGCTCGTGGAGACAATTTTATCACAAATACATTTGAATACTAAATACTGTGTGTATAATTTTCAAAGGATTTTTACAAGGAAGAGCTGAAAACCTCTAGATGACTTGGAGTAATATCCATAAAACGATAACTTGGGTTTATTCCAGCTATTGATTGCTGGGCAACCTTGGGTTTAAACTGATCACCCACAAGATATAGACACTGGAGAATTTCTTATTTAACCTCCTAGGATCAGGCGTCCACATATGTGGACATCACATTTTGGGTTGTCTCGACCACAATGCTAAATTGCGCTCTACAGGGGACTGATATCCACTTGCGAGGACATTATACTGACACTGTTCTATTGAAATTTTAAACAAATATATTCATGTGTGGATCTCCTTGTACTCGGAAACAAAAATTAGGTAAAAAATTTACATTCATGGGGTCCCAATATGCCCCAATATCAAAGAGAAATTAAAAATGCATGCTGTGGAAGAGTTTGGGTCTTAGGAGGTTGAGAGTTGTTTTTTTTCTTTTGTGATTTTTTTTTATAGAATAAAAACACAACAATTATTTCAACGACAAACGTAAACAAAATAATGTAGTTTCCATGTATGGAAACTGAATTCCCTAACCTGGAGGGTTAGATACCTGTGGTCCTACAGAAACTTCCCTGATGAGTTTATGTGCTGAATTACCCGGTTCAGCTCATGTTAAATAGAAAATTAAATGATGGAAGGTCTATGTCTATGTAGGAATCAAGCAGCAGCCATGTGGCTGTCAGAGACCAGAGATGCACAACGGCCAACATGTTGATACAGACAAACTGGAACTTTAGTACCCAATGGTTACCAATGGTTACCAATGGTCAAACTGGTTACATCCATCTTTTATATGACAATGAATAACTGCTGGCTGGCTTTCTCTGCACTCCTAGTCTTGGCCATGTTTGCCAAATGATCTCTAGACTTGCGTATTTAAGTCCTTGTAAGAGTCCTGCAACCATCACTCTTGAGGTGTTATGTGATAGATCTAATTTGGTAAATCCATAAAGGTTTGTTGTGTAATTGGAGATATCAAAATGTAATCAAATTCAAAGCAAAATTTCTACAAAAGTTCACGAGTTCTTAGTGTCCTTCGAGTTGATATAGACACCCAAAACTACTCAAGCCTTTCTTGGCTCATAGGTGAACTTTTCATTAAATATGAGAGGCAATAAAAAGCAGATTTATTTTCTGAGATATAGTGTGCTGTAACTGAAGCTGTTTCCACCTCTTTTCATGTCCAAGCTTGATGTGAAACTTGTTACTACAGTCCTAAACATGAGAACATTTCTTTTTGCCCGTCATCTGTTCTCAACTTCACACCTATGTGTGTGTGTGTGTGTGTGTGTGTGTGCGTATTTGAATCAGCGCAGACTGCTCATGAAATACGACCTCTGGAAAAGTTTCCTGTCCGCATTCTCCTCTTTGAACTCCAATCCATTATCTCCAGGTATCAAATTCATCCCAACAGGTGTAGTGTGGTAAATGATACGGGCTTGTGGCAGCTTGCCACAGATGCAAGGATGAAAGAGAGGATTGGGTGTCCGGTGCAGGATGCTCACAAACACATATATATGCAAGCATACCGTGCACATTTCACTGGGGCCCCCATACTGCATTTATCACCCGCATCATCTGTAGCTGTGTGTCAAGCGTGTTTTCTTTTTTTCCACAGAATATGTACTCAAGGCTTAAAGATATATATTGTGTTGAATGATAGTTTGCTCTCTGATTGGCTGGAAAGCTTTTATCTGAACTTTCTTCGAACATTGTTTTTCTTTTATATCCTGAAGCGTTCGATCGATGCAGTGAGCACCATGCAGACAGTCAGAAAACTAGACCCTCACATGTGTTTCTTTCCTGCTGTTTGCACAGATGAGCTACTTGTTTGAGGTAAAACAATAAATCACTGAAAGTGAAATAGCTGTAGTTCATCACGCACTCGTCCCAAACTCTGCTATACCAAATAATAACTGATCACAGTGTTGTTCTGTAAGCAGCCCTCAGATATGTAACCTGAAGTATTGCTGGCTGTGTCTCGTTAAAGCAATAGCTTTTGGGCTTTTAAGCTTTAATACATATTTTAAAAACACAGTATATCAAATGCAGGGATCTCGCTGGTGAATGTAGTGAAGCATTTAGCAGACAAAGAGCCAGATTTTTATTTTTTTATTTTAACCCTCTAACCCTGAGTGAGACGTCTTTATGTCCAGGATTTAAAGAACAGTCCATTTCAGGTGTGGGAGTCACTGTTAGGCATCGTTTGAAGGTGAGACTTCCTTTGTTGGAGGTCTCAATGACATAAAAATGACACAAACTGTCAATAATAAGATTTATTAGGAGAATTATGTATTTTCTGTTAAGAAATTCATTTTTTTGTTGCTTCAGGGTTATGCTGTACAAATACGTTTAATTCCACTTGCTATTGAAAGTGATAACATTACCACATGTATCTGGACTATAATGGCTCCAAATACAATTTTGCTTGTTTTGATTTTACAACTTTTAACATATTACCATATAAATAATGGACACAAGGTTGTTCTGTGGAAGAAAACGATTGCCATGTCTGTGAGGATTGTCTGATAAAAAAACATGAATCTTAGGGAAAAGTTCAAAGTAGAAGTGAAAAGATGGTATTTTATCTCTTTAAAAGAAACAATTTCTCTTAAAATACAAGAGAAATGTTTCTCGTGTGTCCTTTCTAAGCGGAGTGGGTTTCGTCAAATTTCAGGGATGCTTCCAGAACAAAAGGACTGGGTGTGCATCACAAGTTGATGACGTTAATCTCTGCGTTACTAGAGCTAACTTTAAAAAACCTGGAACCTGTTCTTATGGTTATCAGACTGCTTCTCTATTGATTGATCATCATTAAGGGTATAGCAGAGGTTGACTAGTCTTTTTGAAGGAAGGAGTTAAATACCGCTTCCCTGATTGTTGCTGAACTCATTTGAACACGCCTAAATTAAATGTTGATTAATTTTCTGTAACAGATCTTAATGTACGTCGTTGGACCATAGCGTAGACAAAACAGGGCTCAACTATATCTTCATGTGTTTCTGCTAGCATTGAAAAATTGCATTAGATTTGATCTTACAGAGTATATAGGTTGCAGTCTCTCGCGAATTTAGGCCCATAAACCTATGGAAGGTTGCTTCAGTGTTAGTTTATGCCCAGCTCCCTACGGCCCCACCACAGCATTTCAGTTAAGAACTGGACCATTACACCCCCATCATTGTCTGGTTGCAGGGCCAAGTTTAAGCTGTTAGCCAGATATCCTCACATTTGTCTCTATGTGACTTCATGGTGAACTTAATGAGTGCAACGTCCATCCACCACTGCACCTAACTGTTTGCATGTGGCATTTGTGCTTTTTGCTGTGGTTGGTTTTCTCCAAACATGTTGCTGTGCATTACAGCCAAACATCTCCACTTTGGTCTTGTCTGTCCAAAGCACATTGCTGCAGAAGACTGGTGCAAACCTAAATTGTACAGCCATGTTTGTTCTCCCAGAACAAATATGGCAGAGAAGAGGCTTTCTCCTGGCAACCCAAACAACTAGTTCAGTTTTTTTCTAATTGTGTTGTCATGAACTTTAGCTTTCCACATGCTAACTGAGACCTGTAACTCAGACTGTAAAGTCTGAGATGTTGTTTTTGGTTTTTTACAGTTTCTCAGCGCATTGCAAAATCTGACCTTGGGTTGAATTTGCTGGAACATCCACTGCTGCTAACACTGTGGCGTTAGCACACACCTGAATGCTTCAAACCTGTGAACTGTGAAAGCTTCTGATTTCACATAAGCCTTCACATTTGTTGATGATCAGTTAATCAGGGATTTGATTAGCAGCACCTGGCTGCTACTTACCCTCTTAAATCCTGTGGAAGCATTAAGTGTGTACAGGTTTTTCACACTGCATCGACATTTTAGTTTAGTTTATGTTAAACAAACAGTGACATGGTGTAATATGTCAAGGTGTTGCTTATCTCAGGTTGTATTTACCTAATTTCAAGATCTGCTGTGCAGATTTTTTGTTTTTATTATATCCTGATATGTAAAACCTTTTACTGTACTTGGTGCAATGTAAATGCTGTAAATGTTTGAAACTCATTTCCGAGCTTTGAATTAATTAGTTACACCTCATTTATGCACCTCAGTTCTGCAGCTACATGGAGATTTTTTGGCATCAGTAGGTCCAGGTTCAAGAGGTGACTGTCTTTCTGTCTCTGTCCTGTCCTCCATATCCCAGCTTCCATTTAATTTAGCTCATCTTTTTAATGAAGCCTGGGGACCATCCCAGAATGATCTATGGGATAATCTGCCATTGCATTTAGCTGTCGAGTTTCCAGAAGCTCTGCTTCACATATGTAAACAAACCTGGGTGATTAGGTCCGCTGGCAAGTTGTCCCTAATGGACATCCCTAATTCAGCCAGCAAAATGGCTGTTCCAGGCTGTTAATTTCTGTGTTTACTTTCAGTCTCACTCTACGCACCAACACGGATGAGCCGTTTGATCTCACTCCACTCAAGTTAAAAAAAAAATCCCTACCCGTGAACCGCAGGCACACCGCTCCCCTGAAATCACTTCAACACCCATCCCCTCCCCCTCCCTCCTTCCCTCCTCCTGGTATCATTATTCTTCCCTTTGAAATCACATTACCTGTGTTCTCTTTGTGAGCTGAGAAGTGTATGCTAGTAGATGAGACAGAATGGAAAATGTAGAGGAGGAGTGAAGTGAGGAAATAACCACAGCTTGAGTTTTATATCACCCGTCTACAGGAATTCCCAGTCAAGTGGGAGGATCAGTTTCTCGTCTTCTTTTATTCAGGGTCTCATATGTCTCATATGAGGAGACTTATGTCTCGTGTGGCTGCCATGAAATCAAAAGTAAAGGAGAACTCCTTAACATTTCCCAGTAAGCATGGTTTTGATGTCTTGCAGGTCAAAAATGTCTAGACATCTAGATTACCTCTGGCCCGAATTCAGTTTGAAAGTGGATGTTTGGGGGCTGTTGTTAATACAGTATATATTGAATATTTAAAGGCAGAATCATTTTGTTTCATCACATGAAATCACCATATGTGGTTGAAATTGCTATCATGCCAGTGAACGGCTGCCTATTCAATCAGACACAACATTAGCAACATTAACATTAGCTCATATATTCACTGTTTTCTAGCTATTTTAGTGGTCATTTTGGACATTTACTGGTTTAATTTTTAGTCTATTAAACAAGCTGGTGAAGCTGACATAGCAGATTTAGACACTGTTATCTGATACAAACCTTACAACTGACCAGGGCTTTGTTACAGACACGTGTTCAAATCTTTGTTTACACAGCTATCTAATCAGACAATCACATGGCAGGAATTTAGTGCATTAAGGCATGTACACATCGTTGAGATCACTTGCTGAATTTCCAACTGACCACTGAAATGGAGACAAAGGGCGATTCAGATGAGTTTGAAGTGGCATGGTGGTTGGTGCCCTGGCTGGTCTGTTTCAGAAACTGCTAATCTCCAGGGTTTACACAGAAAACATCCACTGAGCAACACTTCTCCAGGTGTTGATGCAAGCAGTCAGAGCAGAACAGCCAGATTGCATTTAGCTGATAGAAAGCAAACTCAGATAACTGCTCGTTACAACCAAGGTATGCAGAACAGCATCTCTGAATGCAAAACACAGCGGTCCCTCGTTTATCGCAGGATTTACGTCTCAAAAAATGACCCGCGATAGGTGAAATCTGCGAAGTAGCCAACTTTATTTTTTACAATTATTATAGATGTTTTAAGGCTGTAAAACCCCCTCACTACACGCTTTATACACTTTTCTCAGACAGGCATGAACATTTTCACACTTTTCTCTCTTGTTTAAACACTCTCAAAGTTCAAACCTTCGTAGAAAAATAAGTCCAGTATTATAGAATGAAACTAAAGACACCTGCGGTTGGCTTTGACGGTGCAAAATCGTCGACATTGTTGTGTTTGTTGGGGAGAAAACTTAAAAACATTCAATTCAGCATTTCAGAGTCACACTGCTAGCGATCAAAGATTTATGTAAATTTGACAAGCTGGCCGCCTTCTGTACTGCACAGGAGACACGGCACGAGATCAATTGACAATGGCCAATCAGGATGCAAAACACAATGCGGTGTAAAAAAACAAAAAAAAACACAGGATGCAACATTGCACAAAAAAAAAACAGCGAAACAGTGAGGCTGAGAAAGTGAACCACGTCATAGCGAGGGACCACTTTACATCGAACTTTGAAGCAGATGGACTACAGCAACCGAAGACCACAATGGGTACCACTGCTGTGAGCTAAGAACGGGACAAAAAGGCTACAATTCACAGAAAAATTGGACAACAGAAAATTGTAAAACTGTTGCCTGGTCTGATGAGTCATTGATTTCTGCTGCAACATTAACATGGTAGGGTCAAGCATGGATCCATCCTGCCTTAGAGCAGTCAGTGTTTCAAACTGCTGGTTGTGATGTGTTGATGCAGCGGAGTGGGAGATTTTTGGTTTGAATTTTTTGGTATCACTTTGGGTCTCTTAGTACCAACTGAGCCAATGCAGATTGTTTTTTATAATAATAATAATAACAATGATGGATGTAATTCCTTTGCACACTGTCAAGGACAGAAGCACACTAGTTTGGTGCTTGTTCAATGAAGAACTTTCATGGCTATATGTTTGAGTAAGCGTCTGTCTTGTACAACAACCTACAACCGCTTCATCAAGTGGAACCGGGATCCATGTTTGCAGTCTCTTCAATTCTTAAGTCCTACCTTTAAATATTTGAAGAGCCAGACACAAATTAAGAACAAGGAGATGAGAGGCTTTGCGGTGCACATGCAAGAATAGGAAAGCATTCATAATGAATGTGCTTCAGCTCCCGCTCTTCATTTATTTCAAGGCGAACGAGCACGGCGAGTGAATAAACTTGTTTTACACTTTTAACATGCAATGTGAATAGCAATTGTTTTTCCTGATCTGGAAATGCAAGGAGCGATGGTTATTTAAAAAAAAATAAAAAAATTAAACATTTTGTTTGTCAGTGAAGAGTTCAGTAGATTCCAGGTGTGCGGTCTACTACAGTATTTTTGAACTCTTAGCCACTTTCCCCCTCTTCCTGCAGAGTATGTCAACTTGAGTTTGTCATTTCTGACATTTGCCAGAATATGTTTTTGAAAAGTGCCAGACAGCATGCTGCATGCAGTCGGGGGTTACATACAGTCAGGAAAAAAAATGGGAGTCGTGTAGTGTGCCCATGTCTAGAAGCTGTATGGCACCATGGTCTGCTGAACCCACTGTTGTTTGAGAAATTGGTCTGTGTCTTACAATAGATTTTTCTCCGTATGATGCTTCAAATGGCTGTCAGTAACTCTCAGGGTTGGGGTATTTTACGGATCACGACCCATTTTTTTTTTTTTTTTAGAGAACATATGTTAAAAAAGAATACAGCATCACCGATTTCAGGATGGACTTCTCCTGTGGATAACAACATGTCATTTCAGAGATTAGACATGAAATTATCTGCCTGGCATGCTGGTTACATTTTTCAATCTCTGGTGGTCAAACCAACCAAAAACAACAAAAATAATAATAATAATTTCAACCCTTTTCTGTTTGTTTTGTGATGGGAATTGAATGTGTCTATAATCAGGAGAGAGCTGCTATTTTGAAAAGCAGCTCTCAGCCTTCAGAGACGTGTTTTATTGGCTCGGTGGTCGCCCTAATCTGTCATTTCACCGACGACAGCTTTACACATTTGGCGTCGCTGGATGGATTTAATGTTTATTTGAGCCCCTGAAGTAAATTACTTCTCAAGGTTTATTTCCTTCTCCAACAATTACCCAGCTCCGTATGCAACACTGTCTTTAGTTGCACTGCAGCTCTGAAACTATAATCTGCAACTGTACATGATGATCTGTGTTCAAAAACACAAGGAATAGACTATGTGTGTGTGTGTGTGTGAGAGAGAGAGAGAGAGACTGCAAAATGTGCAAAGAAAAAGTGAAGAATGTTAAGGTGGTGTGAGTCAGGAAGAGACGGCAAGACAGAGACAAACATATGTAAACAAAGCCAGCAGAGAAAAAGCGAGGTGGAAGCCTGCTGAGTGTTGGACTGTGGAATTGTCTCCTCAGCTGCTGGCTAAGTCTGTCATCTGTTCAATAGTTGACTCAACATCTGGTGAAACTTGCATAAATACAGCTCTCTGAGCCGCCGACAGAGAGGCAGCGAAGGATATTTAAAAGCTTATACACTCGGCTGGGTGTTGCAAAGCACCTACACAGAACAGCGGAAGCCAATGATGGAGTATTTTCAGTGCATCATAGTAAATTCTGGTGGAAGTAATGCATTATAAAGGTGTAATCACATTACTTCTTTCTGTAACACAGTAATGCTGTATATTAAAGCTCTAAATTTAGTTATCATATTACATTTACTGATCCTATCGACAGGTCGTGACTCAGATTACACCCACAGCATTGTAAATAATTGTGAAATATCATACCTGTTTAAGTCTTATTCGTTTATGGGAGTCTTTGTTCCGGCCCCTGCCGGAGAGACAGAGGATACATGCAGGAAAAATGAGAGGCTAATAGAGAAACAGATTTAACCTTGCTTTATTGGCTCAATGTGCATTTTGCAGGACTTAAGGACGCTAAGTGAGTGAGTGGAGCTAAATGACTTTTTCCGGCCTCTGGTTCAGATCAAAATCTGTTTTAATCCCGGATTTATTTGCTGAGTTTGAACCATGGATGCTTAGAAAAGATGGACAAAGACATCGTGGCATCATCCAGCATAGCAGTTTCACCAGTGAGGACAGATCTGACTCAACGTCTTCTTGTTTGTCATCTTTTTTTTACACTAATGGGGACATAATTTTGAAGAAAAGGAAACTGTGTTGTATCCAATTAGATACAAGACTAGCAAGTATTACTGTAAACTCTTTTCCAAGGTCACATTTAAAAAGAATATGAGTCAGATTAATAACAGGACAGTTTTCCCGGCAGACATTGAATTTTAAAAGTAGTCTTGAGCTGTAGTTTTGAGGCTTTCTGAAGGCCTTTCAAAGTTATTCTTGGGAAATCTGATGTGTTCTCAATCCACTGTTTGTGGCTGACCATTTTTAGAGGAAAATTTTATTTTTGTTTGTTTGTTTGTTGAGCCACTAAACATCTAAACTATAATGCATCATGCATAAAAAAAGCAAAAATACAAGGGATGCAGCAGTGCAACATTTACACATAACAGACAACTTAGCAAGGAAACCCATTTGAAATTCTCTAGAGAGCTTGACAAAGAAGGCAGCTGGACTTCTTTAGGATTGTGAAGTTTTTTTCATTCTCTTTAATGACTGGAGGTTTAAGGCGTTTGAGTTTAAGGTCCCACCCATCGTGCTATGCCCCACTGGGTGGGTATAGCCACCGATTGGCTTGTCCCTGCAAAGCAGGACACCAAACGAATGTTTTATGCAAGAAGCAAGGAGTGAATCTGATTGAGAAACACTGCAGGGGAACACTGCAGGCTCTTTGGCTAACAACCTAACAGTCAAAAGTCAAAAGCCATTGACCATGTCTGGGATTTCACTTAGTGTGACTTGAAAGTAGTGTTCACAGAGATCACCGAAGAATGGATGACAGAGTCACTTCCTCACAGACTTCTGTATAACTTGACAACCAAGCCCCTTTAGCTTGCAAGCAGGAAGCTTCAACGGGCTATAACAGCTTTCAACCATCACATTAGAATTTATTTAGGAATTGCACTCTTCAGTTAATAATAACTTTTTTTGTTTGATAAAAGGGTGGCCAATAAATATGAAGCCAAAGTGAAATCAAAACAATCCACAAATTCCCACTTTAAGTGAGCGAGCAGGCTGTGTTTCAGTCAGCCATCAGGGCCATCCTCGATGCATTAGGCTGTCGTTCTATTTCTGGGCAGTGGGTAGAGAGAGATGTCCTATATCAGCGCCTGTTCAGGCTGGCTTTATGGGAGACCTCCTCCTCTTGCAGTTCAAGTCAATTGTCAACATGATTTATGGAGATGTGAGCTATCTCTAGACTGGCTCCTCAATCTTCCCCCTGACGAATTGGTACCATTGGCCCATGCAACTGCCGTTTGTTTTCTTCACTGGCCAATTTTCATCCAAGCTGACAAATTAAATCTGCCATGTTTTTGAGGAAGCTATTTTCCCCCTCCCTCCTCCTGCTTTCCATATATGACCTGCTCCACAATTACCAGAGATATGAGATTGACACCAGCGTATAAACTTTCCAGAGCAGTTTAGGAGTCTAACATGAGTAATATCCGCACTTTTAATGGAGGTATAGTGTCATAACGTTTAATGGGAAGGAACGTAGCTAGGATGACACGCATCTCTCAAAGACACGCACCACTTATTGTCCCAATCATCTCTTATGGCTCACCAACACCAGTATTGCCTGATTAATGTGACTGGCTTTTATGAGCAGGATAAAAGGCTCTGCATATTACACAGGCAATTATAATACCCGGGAAAGTCTACTAAAAACAATGGAAAGCTCATGCAATCAACTAAGTGACGGTAACGTTTTTAAAAGTTTTGCCATTTAAGTTTATAATTGACTCCTCTCCACGACCACTAAAAAGGAAATGAGAGTCCAGTGAGCAATCAGCCGTATCTTCATCCTGAACCTTTGTTGCCCCGCTCTGCCCTGACCTGCCTGCAGATTAAGGGAAATTAACTGCCAGTGGCAAGGTGGCTGAAAGGTTGGAGTGAGCTGAAAAGCCAGCAGGTTTGACCCCTGCGTCTACAGCCAATGAGAGTGCCCAAAAGTAAATGTCAATATTGCTAAGAGGTTTTAATCCAGACCCAAGTAAACAACATACTACTCAGTAGTGTAAAGGTTATGCTCTCAATAGTGTAGCTACATAACCACGGGGCATTTGTGTGGCATAAGGGGATCATAACTGTATTTATCCAACATTTTTGGTAATTTTGTAGTTTCAAGGTGGCACTGAAAGGTATATAAATATTCATCTGATCACGGTGACATCACCTGTTGGCTAGTAAAGCCCCTTTGGTTAACATTGAGGTCTTTTTAAACAGATTAACAAATCTCTACCTAAACCCTTACTCCTCACGGTGTAAGCCCAGGCGGGCCCTGAAGCATGCCTTGTTTATTGTCCTTTTTTACTTTAAATTTGACCGTAGCTTATAAAATGGACATCTTGTTATATTTATAAAAGTCCAACAAGCACTCCATACTCCTAAAGTATTTACTAGGGTCATAGTTTCAGGTAGCTGAAGTTTCCACAGACTTCCATATTACAAATTATGAAACTAGAGCAGTCGACACCTTCTGTATTTCTATATTGGTTTCAATGGTGAATCTGCACATCACCCACCTGTTTGTAAAGTCCTTGTTGTTTTGAAACCAGATATGATGGGCAGGGTGCAGCACTAGCTGCTCACTAACAACTTGTC
>VUQR01016648.1:43183-77304 GCA_015108515.1 Hemichromis elongatus
CAAGGGGGGGGGGGGGGGGGGGGGGGGGGGGGGGGGGGGGGGGGGTCAGAGTGAAGGATTGCAACCAGAGAAACAAACACGTCACTCAGAGCTCAGCAAAACATCAAGTTTCTGGATGAGAGATGGAGCATCCTGCTGTTTTTTAACATGGAGACTGTAGTCGTTATACGGATGAGTGGAGCGGGAGGTGGACAGAGGACTAAATGAGGAGTGAAGATGTAATCATGGTTGGACAGCTGTGGAGGATCTGAAGAGGCAGATGACACTACAGCTGTGCTGTTACAGTACTTCAGCTTCGTTTTTTTGAGGTGTGTATTCGGAGATTGTCAACAACCTTCTCTCAGAGGCAGAGAAAAGTGGTAAGTGGTTCTTTGCAAAGTTTAGTTAAAACCACAAAGATTATTTGCCATCTGCAGAAGATGGGAGCTCATGAATGCCTGGAAAAAGGTGTTGTTTCAAATTTTATTAACATTTTTAGATTTTTTTCTGATGCTAATGGCTTCACTGACTCCATTTTACACTATATAGCAATTTATCAAGTTCTGTGCCATGATAGCAGTGTTATTTACAAGTAGAGAGGTTCAGAATTGCAGTATTATCTTTCCACCTACCATGTTGTCTTCCCCACCAGCTGCTTCCACCAGTGAACTCTAATGACGTTACTAATATAGCTTAATGTGATGAAGAGATGTTTGAAAAGTGCTCCAACTTGTTCCTGAATGTAAACACAGACAAACTGGTGAAAGTATCGCATGACAGAGACACATGAGCAGGATTATCTGAGAATGATGGCAGAGAAATGAGCGGGTTCTTCACTCACTGTGAATAAGAGCAGGAAACATTTTAACTTAATTTGTTTAATCATTAATTTTATCCAAACAATCAAAAAGGTTTCTTTTGTTTTTTGGTGTAAATGTAAAGTGTTTACCTATAGAAAGAAATAATAGCCATGTATTCACATTCCTTATGTTAGTAAGCTCTGCTGTGGTAAATATAACCGATAGTATGAATAAAACCATATATAACCAGAAACTGCTGGTGCTAGCATGCTTCGCTGATTAAGTCTTAAGTAAGTATTTGAGTTGCATTTAAAATTATTTTAGTGACCACGGAGTTCCTGTCCTTCTCATACAGGCTTGAAATTTAAGCTTTATTATGACTGCAAACCATATAAAAGTTTACATAAACATACTCGTGCAGCTCGGCTCGTGTCTCGCTTTGTTTAAAATACAAATAATGAAAATGAGGCAGACGGTAAAGTTGTAGCACTTCACAGCTGCGCTCTGACCCCAACCTATGGGCAAAAAAACACCAACGGGGTGGGGTTTGCTAATAATATCTCATCTCATTTGATTTTAAATAACACGATTTTTATTCATTATATAGCGAACCACAATATTAAAGTTAATTTATTCATGTTAAAATTATTTTATTTTAGGAGTTTTAAGCCCGTCCCACTCCTACACATGTACTGTGGTAAACCTAAGTGTTTCATGTATTTTGCCCTTTAGTTCACATAGAAGTGGTGCTTTAGGTCACTGAAAACTGAGCTTTTAAACATTTCTTCCAGGTGAAGAAACTGTTTCAACCAACTCAGGAAAAACAACATTTTATCTTGCAAAGTTAAATGTGTGCATCTCTATCTGGCTTTAAGGCAAACTGTGCCATTGTATTGTTTGATGGCTTCTGATTGGTCAACAGCTATATGGTCCTATTGTGTGCTAAACAGATACAGGATATTTAGTTAATATATACTGTGGACAGAGATATTTTTGAAAAGGAGAAGTGATAACTCAATTTTGAAATGTATCCATGGACGTGTAGATTTACCTTCATGTGCATGTAAATGAGTAAATTTCTTCATTAGCTCTTAACGGGTCTCTTTAGAAACTGCCATTGTCTTAGTCATTAATCCTAATGTTTATGGCGTTTTTCCCAGTGTGTTCCCCGTTTTGATTTTGTTCTCAAGGACTTTTTTTTTGTCATTTTGACCCCCATAAAAATCAATGTAAAATGAAGCACTCAGCAGTCGAGGTTGTTATATCATCAGTCAGAGCTAGTTAGATTTGATTGATAGACAAATATATAGGAAATGAATAATAACAGCATGGCTGAATGGGCTGGGGACTGGATACTGAGTAAAAGGCAGAGTGGATGGCTTGATACATAGAGAAATGGGAAGGTTACTGCTTGTGCAGAACAGCCAGGTAACCTTGGATGAACCCAACATAAAGTTCAGAGAGTGGACAACTCATCCAAACAGGTGAAAAGAGAAATATGCAGACACATTCAGGCCTGAAGAGCACAGCTGAGGAGGTAAAGGGCTCCAGACTGCGGTAGAGCCCAGTGGAAAGTCAAAAAAGAGAGACTGGCTGCAGGCAGACAGCGTGAAACTTTTAGAATGATTAATTTATTAAAATGAGTTACCTAATTTGTTGGAGCCAACTGTGTGGTGAATTTTAAAGGAAGACTCTTAAATCTGTTCAAGTGAGCACTTTGTTTTTAATTCCTTGTTTATTTTTGTGTCACTCAACTTAGCTTTTCCATATTTTCGCTTGGTTAAACCTTTGATATGTTTTGCTTTTACGATCTGTAATGACACCTCTGAAAGGAATCTAAAATTTGATGAAAATTGGCAACTTTGGATGTAAATGGCCTTGTAGGTATTTAGTGCTTTTCTATTCTAATTGAGCACTCAAGGCGCTTTGTGTAACACCTTTAAAGCACACAATCAAAGTCTGATGGATGCATTTGGGCAACTTGGGGTTCAGCATCTTACCCATCTTACACTTCGACAGGGAGACTAGAGGAGCTGGGGATCAAATAACTGACTTTCTGATTAGCAGATAACCAACCTCCTCATGAGTCACAGCAGAGATTTCCTTTCTTGAAGGCTCTCTTTGGTACAGAAGGGAGTCAAAATGATAAAAGGGGCAGTAAAACAAACTGTTAGGCTTAGAGGGCATGCACAGTTTCATATCTGAAGGGTGGGACATCATAATAAAGTTTAAAAGTAAGAATTAAGATTTGAAGCGAAGCAGAAACAGGAAGTCTTTGGCACCCCATGAGCCTGCTCTGTGCCAGCGCTCACTCGCTTCAGGCTCTATTATAGCCTTGACCAACTCCTTCTGTCAGGCCGGATCCAACCATAATCCCTCTGTGGCACACTGAAGCCAGGAGCTTGGGGCTGGGAGCATGTTTAACATCTCGAGTTCTCTTATTCCACTATGGGGAAAGCCGTCTTGGCATGACTGCGCTCCAAGATCAACACAAGGTTGACGGCCATCTGGTCTACAGCGCTGCAAATCCTCAGATGGCAAATACCACCCACAGCTTGGGCTCCGTCTCCCCAACAAACACAGCAGCAGCAGTAGCAGCTCCAACAATCAGTCAAGCAGGCCAGCGGCCTCAGACCAAACGAGGGAGATTAGATCAAACAAACGCTCCCGTGTGTGGGAAGGTGGCACGTCTCTTTAAACAGAGAGGTGATTGGCTTTGTGTTCTTTTATTTATAGCAGCGTTTATCTGAGGGAGGAATAGACTCTGTGAAGGCCGCGAGGCTCAGTCATCCGAGGGAACAGGGTTTGTGAGCCAGTCAAGGCTCTCCACACCACATGGAAAGAGGCTGTGGGCACAAAGGTACTATTATCCTCCTTCGCCAACATGCCCTCTCTGGATAATCATTTCTGCGAGCGCCACTATAAATCAGTTTTACTGCAATGGAAACATCTATTGTGATTGCCTGCCCTTCTATTGGCAAATGTCATCATCATAATAATACCTGGGAGGGTTGGCTTTACTGTGATTATGAGCACCATGCTGATGCGGGTAGGTGCGACACCAAATACGTGAAGAACATCCTCAGGGGGCAGATGACTTTTATACAGCAGTGACACGCTAATGTGTTTGGTATGAAAAGTTTGGCTGAGTACAAACAGAAGGTAATCCTCAATCATCTGCTTTTACTCAATCACTGGGATTAAGTTTTATCACGTTGAGAACATCATTTTACTTTTATGGCTCTGTCACAGTAAATCAGCCACTTACTGATAAGAAAAGCTTTGGATTTTTTTTTTAGTGGTTATGAAATAAAACACATTAAATTTCATATAAAATATATTCAGATAAAATTTTATTATGGCTGTGTTTTTATATGCGAGTAGGGACTGACTGAACCCAGAAGTTAACCTTCAAGGGTGTAAAATGAAGCCACAGGAGATGAAAAAGAAAAGCTGCAGTTCTGCTAATGTCCACACGAGGCCGCCTCTAAAATTAAGTTGATCTCCAGAGATGTCAGAGGTAAACTGCCTAACATTACAAGTAAAAAAAAAAATTTATTTACAGGCTGCTACAAAAAGCAAATGTGTATTTTGTGGCAATTTTTATCTTTTATAACAACTCTACAGATCTGATTTTTATTAATTTATTTTAAAATTGTCTTTTATAAATCTTTTGTCCAAAATCGCGACATACAGAGCTGTAGCTATCCGTTAGGTCCTGACAGCATATTTAATCAACAAAAAGCATAATCTGTTGGATGGTCGAATGGTCGAAGAATTTAGGTTTGAGTATCTTTTCAGCCTATAATAATAATAATAATAATAATAATTCTGGCTCCAAATAACTAACAATGGTCAAACCTAGCCTAAAAATAATGAGATGTTCACACCAAACATGAAACAAAAGAATTCAAAAGAATTCAATCTCATTAAAAACCAAGAGATTTGCACCATGTCCTTAAACACTCAAGCGGAGTCTTTTAAGTCTTGAGTGATGAAGCTTTCATAATACATATAATTTAAATACAGCAAGACATTGACATAATATTGGAAATGAAACCACAATTAAAACAGACCCTAACACCGCCTAACCAAAAACCAAGAGTTTTTAAGAAGAACAAAGAACCCCAACCGAAATTGGCCAGTTTGCGTGACACCAACCGCCGGTGGGATTTCAGCCAAAAGCTGAAATCAAACTACAGCAACATATTTTCAGTAGTAAGTAGTAGTAACACTTTACTGTCTTTTTGTCAAGCCCTCCACTGTTTAGTGTGAACCTGAACCAGACAGCAACAGCAAAGTGTGTCCTCCATTGTTCAGTTTGCTGCTTTCACTGGAAAGACTGTATGTAATCATGCTTTCACGTTTAGTGTGAACTCAGCGTAGGGCTTCAAAAGGAATCTGAATCCATCTTTTGTATACATTCTTTGATTGCACCTACTCACTGTAGTCCCTTCTGCTGATGTACAGCAACATAACTCAGACAAACCACCCATAGCACCTAGCCTCTGTTTCCTGGTATGGAAGTATTGCATAGTTATGTTGCATTCTATGTATTTTGGCAGTTATTGCTAAAAATCTCAGAGATGATCAGTTAAACTGCATGGAAACAAAGCAGAATTGTTATCAAGGCCTTATTGCTACTTTTTCCAGTGCTTTAACTGCATTGAATGACCTTCTGCAGTAGACGGAGTGTGCGCCTTTCATGGAGATAACCAGCTGTTACTAATGTCTGGATGGGAGATGCTAACCCTTGTATCAGTTTATATGTATTCTTTTTTTTTTTTTGTTTCCTCTATGGTCAGAGCCTCTGACCTGCACTTGCCTGTTAAACTTCTTAGAATTAGCATGTGTGACAGAACTAGGACACATAAAAGCTGCTATTTGTTTAAGTCCAATGCGCCGCGTCAAACAGGCAATTCCTATGAGCTGTATGCAAAGAAAGAGAGAGAGAGATATCTAAGTTTGAAACCAGCTCCCAGCGGACTTTTGCAAACAGTATCTTCTAGGACCCTGATGTCAAACATTACCAAGCACAGCAACTGACAAAAGGAGTTCTGTTGTTTGGGATCTGGGATGCATCAAGTGCATTATATGTCAGCTACCAGGGTAGTTTCCTGCTCCCCCATCACCCTCCCCCCCTAAACCCATTACACCTATCTTATCACATTTTCCACTCCCAAAGCTTTACAGTCACATTTTCTTTACTTGCCTTCCTAAAATTAAGGATCTTGCCTGCCTGCCAGGTTAGCTACTCGTAGATCAATCCCCTGCCTGTTTAGTTAATTGTCGGCAATTGTGAGCGGTGTGTAATTCATCCCTCGGCGTAATCCATCAGCTGATCGATCGTATTGACGCACAGGAGTCTTCCTGTTTCGACGTGTGTTTATCACAGCGGTGTGGAGAACACGTGTAGAGAGAGTCTGATGGATGTTTGTCATGTAGATGAATATGAAACAAAGCACTGAAGCAAGGCATAAGTTAACATGACTGTGACTTATGCTCACTGTAATATTATAGATTAAGTTTAGTTTAATTGTTTTTTCTAGGACACTTAATCACGCTGAGGCTAACATAAAAAATATATATATAGGATTGATCTTCAATCAAAATTCATGTTATAAGGTGAAATGTGCGTTGCATGTCGTTAATCTATTTATGTTCTACTTTTAATTTTCTTGACAACACTCATATTTATCCCTACTGCTTAAAAGAAAAGCAATGGACACACAAATGGAATAGAAAAAGTAAATACTTTTCATTATTAAAAATATGAAAAACAGTCGTAGTCTCATTCAGACTCATTCTAACTGCCTGATCGTGATTCTTTGCTGTTTTTCCTTGTTGTAGATCACCCTGAAGTCGCCTATCGGTTCAGGTTCACATTTCAGACGGTGCCATCTTGAGCTTGATATCTTGAAACCCGAGACACGGCAGGCTCACACAGTAAGTCATCACACCTTAAAACATAGCCGTCTGTTTGAATCTAAATTGAAAAATAATTTGCAAAATGCACATCGTAATGTGTTAAATAAGTCTTGAAATTCATGATTGAGACCATAAACATATTAGTTTAGGTGTCTACAGAGGAATATATATATATAAATATATATATATAATCTGCATCCCTCCAGCACATCCGTGGTTAAAATTGCCAAAACTAATAATAGTAACCAGATCAGCATCATTTGTTTCTCTCAGATAAGAACTTGTAAAGATACAGGGAACATTGTTCATCTGAAAAAAGTAAAAAGTAATGACTTATCACTTAATTAAAAACCTGTAGATATGTTACTCAAATTACCCCCCCCAACACCAATTAAGGGGTTTTGTAAATAAAAATATTGTTTGTAATAATGTTGAATGAGAATTTTCAACACATCACTTTGGGGTTTGGGGGACATTCCCTTCTGCTCTGTGATGCTATGCAAGGATACAACTGATACTTAAACAGCACGTTGATTTTAAAATTCACAAATGTAACAGCGCCTGGTTTTCTTTCGTGTCGAATGGGAATTGAGACATTCTGTCTTTGAATTGGGTGATCAAGGACAACCAAAGGCCAGTTTTCACAAGTGGTGTCACAAAGCATTTATAATGAATTCTAAGCGCCTCAAACACAGGTTCACTAAACGGGTTTCACAAGTCTTAACTTTGAAATGCTCGTGCTCTGACATGTGACGGCATATGTTGTGCCAGTGATACACACAAGCCCACAGGAATAGCTCACGGTTTGAGCAAGGTGATGCCACGCATGCATAAAACAGAACTGAATAGATTTGCCTGCATTTGCAGTACTGTAATAAAGTGTTTATTTTTGAATAAAGTGAATAAAACAAGCTTTAATATCATACATAGATAATCCAACTAAATAAATATGTATATTTTTGTAGTTTTGATGATTTCTTTTATTATTGAAAAAAGGGTTATTCAAATCTGGCCATGTGTAAAATGGCCAGGTTATTATGAATTCACTCCCATTAACCACATGTTTAAAAAATGGGAACCCCCCCCCCCCAAAAAAACTACAATATCAGAGTTTCACTTTTGAAATTCTTCCTGTTGTGACAACCCTATTATTTTCTGACAACTCATAAAAAGAGCACAACACAGCAATTAACAGAACTAATAAACTGTGATTGCTCGATAAGAAAGATGAATAATCGTTGCGAAACTAATCCAGCGGTCCTATTGTATCTTGCTAATGAAAGAAACCTGAGCTCACCTCTCTTGACAGACACACTGTGCTACAGAAAACCTGAAACTGTTCCCAAAATCATTGTGTGAGTAATGAACAGGATAAGGCCCGAGACTCATTTTTTGATGGAGATGAATTACCGAGAATGAAAGAAAGAAGAGAATAAAGGGGGGGGAAAAAAACACTACAAAAGCAGCAGAAACACCGACTGACAACCCAGACTCAGCGCTCAGATCTCAGAGTCCAAGTCTCTGACAACACTGATGGCAGCGTCTGCACTGGGTGACAGGCCCGATCCATTTGGCGCGGTGCGTGAAGACACAAACACAAGCTGTCTAAAGAGAGTAAGGTAGACTTCAATCAGCTAAAAGGTGATAAAACATAATTAATTCAATCACCCACTCAGAGGACAGGGAGGGTAGAGGAGGGAGAGAGGCTGAGAGGAAAGCAAAAACCTGGAGGGATGCATTCGCACGGGCACGTTAATGGGAAGCTGCACTTACTTTCTTTCAAAGCCCTTTCTACCTATTTATCCAGTACTCAATAAGGAGCTTGCATCTGATTCTGTGTGGTTTCACAATACAGCCATTAAACACACACTCAGTCAGCAGTGCTTGTGCATGCAGATAAAAAAAGGAGGGGATCTATGTTAATATAACTCATGCTTAGGCACCTTTATTCATTAACAGTAACCCGGATCATGATAAATGACTGATAGAGGGGACGATTGTATATGTATGTCTGCCTGTATTGTCCCGAAGCTGCCCGAGAGACCATTAACACCTCGACCGGTCCAGCCTTTCCGTATCAGGGTCAAGTATGCTGCGATTAGTCCGCCGCAACATGCACCACACCTCCTCGAAAAGAGCCTGAAAAACAGGTTTCAATAAAGCGCGAGCATCAGATTCCTTCTTGTCAGCCTGGTGTGAAATATACACCAGGAAAATTAGTAGTTTGTGTGTGAAGGCAGATGACAGCGAGAGATCAGAGAAGTGAGAGTGAATCCGTGAGGGGAAGTAGATGTTCATTTCATGAAGTATATTCCTGAGAAACGGCGTACTGGTGAAAGTGGACTCCACCTCCCCAAGGCACCCCAGTCTCCCACAAGAGCAAGGTGTGAGGAAGGAGAACAATAGCTCCTCCAAGGCAGAGTCATGTTTCAGCACAATTGCTGCCCGCAGTTATACAAGGCAGTTACATCCTGTCTCCCATGACAACCAAGCCCCAAGCTCCGGGGATTGGCCTCGTCGGTCTTACCTGACCGCAGCAGGTAGCCGCAACCAGAGCTTAGCTGATCACACAAACAAGCTCCTATTAACAAAAACCTTTAGCTTTCATTAGTCTGACATTTAAAGTCCTCATACTTCCATAATTTAGCTGCCACTGGCAGCAGTTTCTTATCACTATGTTTTCATCCTTTGTACGTCTCCACAAATCAATATTAATTAAATAAATATTTCATACACGCAATGAATCAAAAAACAAACACTAAGAAAGGGCTAATTTCCAGTTGATGAACACAGAGGAAATTAGACACTCTCTGAGTTTAATATTGAGAAGGCATGAATTTGATTCCTAAATAAAAAAAATTAAAGATGCAAAGGAAAACTGCCGTTACCTGTTAGTCTAACAGCAAATCATGACATTATCACAAAACGCAATCTGTTTGCGTTCAGTTTGTAAGCAAAACAATATGATATACTTTATTGTGCCTTTGTTGTGGACTCAAGTGCTGTTGCAGGAGCTCCCTTAACAAAGAGTCAGTGAACATGAAAAGAGAAGAGAAATTTCAAAGTGCTTTAATTTTGCAGCAGTTCACCGGTAACGATCGAAACGTGAACTGTTAGAAAAAGCGGATTTCAAAAACCAGAGAACATCAGGAATAAATACCAGCGAGCACTGGAAATACACAGAGAAGGAACAAACAGCTTACCCAGACGATCTGACAAGGAAGGACTGAGACAGTGTTTAAAAAAGGGATACAAAGCACAGCTGAAGACAACGTAAACTTAAAACACACACTGAGACAACAGCTACCGAAATAAAGCAGAAAGTAAGACAAGCTTAACTTGAGAGAGGAGACACCAAAAGACAAAATCACAGAATCACGGAAACCAAATGGAACACAAAAGGAAACCAAAAGACAGTAACAGAAGACCTAACAAGACTGGAAAATAAACTATAATATAACTATAACTATAATAAACCTATGAAATACAGTGAGTAAAAACAACAACTCTATTGATCGAAAACTAAATACTGACTAATTAAGACACTAACATAATTTTTTAATGTTCAAAGAAATAATAAAAAACCTCGATACAAGACCCAGGGACCATAACAGAAGTCGTCTCTGTAAGAGAAACCAGCACGAAACAAACTCAAGGAGACAAAATATCGGACATGTGTTGTGACATGGACACAAAAAGCACGCATGTGCTACAATGTGATACAAAGTTTTACATAAGTAATGTTTTGTCTTTCAGCTTTAAGAAAAGTAGTATTATGTGTTACATCATACAGAGAAATAAGATCTCACAAGAAGAGGGGCAAAAAATACAAGCCGCATAATCCAGACAAAAAAATTGCTCGAATTTTAGAATCCCTATATTTATAATCTGCTGCTCTTTAGAGCTGATGACTCAGTCTGTTGGCTCAGTTGCAAGGACTTTGAAAATATTTGTCTCTGTCCCATTCCCCTAACCGTCTGCTGCAGCTTTATAAAAGCACAATTCAACCTTCCTATGTGTAAAGAATTCAGCAACCGTGGTACTCTCTAACAACGTTAGCATGTCCAACGAAAGAAACCCTACAAGATTACACTAAATCTGCTATTCCGTCTTGCTAAAGTAGTAGCAAGTGGCGGAGGTCACCACCCGAATCCACCTTGCTGCCTTCACTTTGCAGATGTAGGACTAAAAAAAAACCAGAGAAGTGCTCACGTTGGCATTGTAAATCGTGTCGTAACAGCTGCGAACGTGCTAAATCGATAGCGTTCGTTTGTATTCGCGTACACGTGTTAGCATAGGGGAACTGAGTTCACTTGTTACGGCATGGTTATCTGTATTTTTGAGGGCTTTTTTGTGAGAGCAAATCCTCCTCTGGGACTGCAGACGTTGTCTTAGATATGAGAGCAATTAGATGAAAAAGAAAAATTTAATAAAAATTGAATTTGGTCTTGTGTGGTTTGATTTTATGTCACTAATGATTAAATCTTAATATCTAGCGGACTCGTAGATCATTTAAACTCACTTGACGCAGATTAATGGTGAAGCTTGTTAGATTTTTTGTGTGTGTGTGTGTGTGTGTGTGTGTGACTGAAATAATATGTAAACTGATATCCACTGCATTTACTTTCAAGCTGATGGCAGATTACAGCATTGCAGTCTATTGTAACGTAGCTGGCATGCAGGACGGCACGCTATAATCCCGTTACAAGCTGGTTTGTTGTTGTTTGTGTAAACCCCTTATAATCTTAATATCTGCCTGTCCTGCCATCATAATGAATAGCTCCTATTAAACTGTATTACTTTCTAAAGCTGCTTTGTCCGTTATGAGAATCTGGAAGCTGTAATAAATGGAGATAAGGCGAGCCACATGACGAAAATCACCATAAATTTGTTTTAGGGACAAGTTAAATAATGACATGGATGGTTTCCAAAGACGAAACATAGCTTTTGTTTCCTTTTGTGCGCCAGTGGATGATGTTGCTCATCAAGAAAAAGACCCGTAAGAAAAGCGAGGAAGCATTATAGTTAAAAAGAGACACAAACAATGAGACAGAGAGCAGAAGGGAAACACAGAGCGGCTTCTGTCTCAATGTGGATAATTACATTTCTACCTTTCTCTGGCAGTTGCATAGCCTTAATGCTCGTAATTAATTTCATTATTTTTGGCCCTGGCTGTTGAGTGCAGATTAGTTCTCTCTGAGTTGTGGGGATAAACACACGGTAATTGCTTATTACTCTCAGAGCCCACATTAGATTATACTAAAGCCAATGAATTAGAAAATATCCAATCACCTTTAGCTAAAATTCAAAACCCGCTTCTGTTATTGCTGTAGCTTGTTTTCATTTGTCCAATACATCCTTCACTGTGTGTGGATCAAACTGTAGCGCTGCTCCTGGCCCTGAATTACTTCTGCATTTGTTCTTTTAATGTCACCTTTTCCTGGCCTTTCCTAAATTTACTGCAAGATTATTCACTTAAGAGACTTTCTGCTAGGTCTAAATCAGCAATAATATAGTAGAAATACAGATTTTGATGATTTTTGGAGCGCTGTTTTCTCCTGTAGAGCAGCAAAGATAGCAACGATGAAGTGGACCTCAGTGGTGTTGTTTATCAGCAGCTCCCGACTGAGTTTTTACCAGCTGGACTTGAATTGAGTGCCTATTGCTTTTAATAGTGGCTCTCTGGCATCTGTTTAATATTCACCGAGCTTGTAAGATAAGTTACTCTGTGTTTGTCACTAATTCTTCAGAGGTAACTTTAGTAAGTATTTATAGCGTTAGAGCCAGAGAAGCTTTTTTTTTTATCATCCTACTAATTAATTCTCACCAAAGTTCTTGTTATGTTAAAAATGAATTTATGATTAACCGCATCTGTTTTCACTTATGTTGCTTTTCCCTGATTAGATCTCACAACTTCAGCATTTCTGTGAGTTTTCTTACACTTCAGAGCAAAACTAGTGGGACTGACACCGTCATTGGAGTTGATAGGGGAGCTGTTAATTGTTACTGAAAGTAGGAGGTGGTGGAGATCCTCCACATCCTCTACTGGTTTCCACCGGAGCCAGTTTGACACCCAGGTTGGTGCCATTCTTTTGGACATCCAGATCCTGGACACTGGACGAGCATGTGCAACTTTACACAATGCTATAACAATATGTATTAACAATTAAAACCATGTGGCCCAGCTGAGCTGTATTTTATTAATAATATTATTATCGTTTACTTGTTTAAATTAAGTAGTTGTCTCATTGAGATCGAGAACTTAAAAGACACCTACGTACAAAATAGATATGCAAAAATTGAGGCGTACGGCCACATAACAAACAGACACATATAGACATAAATTAAGAAAAATGTTTGAATAGTTGCAGATGAACTAATGCAACCTTTAAAATGTTCCAGTGAAGTCAAAGAATACAGCGACATAGTGGTTCCATTTATAGGCAGCGCCATTATTTAAATCCAGTTTTTCCATTTCAGTATGAACCAGAGGTACAGCTAATGTTAAAATCTCCTGCAAACTGACAATGTGAGTACTGTATTTACATTCAAGCAAGAAGTGGAGGTAAGCAGGGAATCTTTGCAGTGGAGCCTTGTAAATAAACATCATAAGATGCTGCTCTTTTCAATTTACTTGGGGGAAACCATCCTACTTATTCATATACGATGCAAAGGTGACTAAGAAAAGAAATGCCAGTGATGAATCGTAATGCACTGTGATGCACGGAATCAAGAGGCTTCAAGGTGGATATAGAAGCACAAATATAAACAATATCACCATAATCAAGCGTTGACTAAATCGTGGATTGTACGATGATCTTACGACTAGTGGATGACAAACAGGATTTGGTTCTATATAAAAATCCAATCTTCATCTTTAGTTTTCTTGAAATTACGCCCACACATGAACAAAGATTAGGCAGCGACGTCATTAAAATTATGACGCTTTTATTCTAAACTAGTGTGTAATAGGAAAGCACACCGTTCTTCAAACAGTGTGCTTTCCCTTAAGAAACTAAAAGACTTAGTTTTGATCATTTTTACCATTCGCTCTCCTAGGAGCCAATCAGTGCGTAGTGGGGAATATTTCATTACTTTAATTTTGTTTTTCTGTTTATATATGACTTTTGAACAAAGGGTTCATTTTTTGCATAATTGCTTAAATTAAAGATGCATGGCATTTTTGTTGGAATGCGTCTTTTGGGTTCCACATTGCTCTAATTTTGCAACCCATGTACGCCATCATTTTGACCTTTTATACAAAGCAGAACTACTTTTCCCAAGTAATTTTAATTAACCAATTTTTATAAACTATCAGTAAAAAGTTCTAGACACTCTAAAGCTTTAAGCGCTACAGTTATTATTTTTTAAAGTATGTTTTTTGGGGCTTTTTGCTTTTATTTGATAGTGCAGCAGTGACTAGATCAGAAAGCGGGAAGTTGATTTTAGCCTTGTGACTGATATTTTCCAGGGGCCGTTTGCTGTGGTTCAGCCTCTGCCAGTAACAAGCTGTTGGTGGCTTTGAAAGAATCAGACGACGATAAAAGCAACTGAAGGGTGCCTGAGCTCTTCCTTAGAGACAAGGTGAGGAGTTCGGTTGTTCAGGAAGATAAAGTCACAACTTTTAAACATTAAAAGCAGCAAATTGAAGTGGCCTACTTATTGCCTCCTAAGTGAGATGTTTTGAGGGTGTCTCAAAGAGACCTCAAGATTATGTCTCAACAGCTGGAAGTGTCCTCCTGCTGGAGCTGGCTAGGGAGAAGAAAGTCTGGGTATCTTTGCTTGAATTGCTGGCCTCATGACATGAGGAAAATGGACAGATGTTGCCAACCAATGACAAGCTTTGCTTAAAGCTACGCGTTCTGCAGAAACCTTTCATAGCTCGAATACGCAGATACAGAAATAAAAGGATGAAAGTGATCTAAAGCAACTAAAACCACTGGAGTTAAAGTGTAAGGATCCAAAGTTAAAATCTATCCATAGGAAAGAAAACTAGTAGTATCCCAAAGCAACTTTTTTTCTATATTTCTAAAAGTATCCTGAAATATAACTTTCCACTCACTAGTGTGGCAACACTTGGGCATATCTCTGACTCAGAGCTCAATATGTGGTTACAGAAATGTGCTTATCTGTCACGAACAGGGAAAAATCTACCTGAGAAGCACATCAGAGCACAGGCTGTTATGAATGGGTCATAACTCCTGTAACAAGATCTCTGCAGAGAAACCTTGTGTTCCATCAGGCAGGGTGAGAGCTTGACAGGGACCGAGGACAGGACTTCTGACAATGCATCTTTGTATGGAGCCAGTCTTCAGTGTGACTCAGTGAAAAGCCAACATAACGAGATCTAGCCGTTAGGAGGGTAGATGAGACAGGCACCCAATGGAAAAAGAGAGGAAGAGATGAATCACTGTGGCAACGGAAAAAAAACTGGTACTTCAGAGAAAATTCACGCACCTGCTCTCGAGGTCCTCATTTCTGCATCTTTATGCTTTGTTTGTTCACTTAGATGCTACTCACGAGATACTTTGTTCCTCTGCTCAAGGGTTCTTCAGAGGACTAGAGCAAGGTTTCAATGATAGAGGGCATCCTTTGGTGTGTGCTTGTTAATCTGTTGAAGTCTTATTAATCACTGGTGATGACCAAAATCCTATCCAATGGTAAATGGTAAACGGACTGGTTCTTATATAGTGCTTTTCTACTCTATCTGAGCACTCAAAGAGCTTTATAAAATAGAATAGAATAGAGTAGAAAAGAATAGAATAGAATAATCCTTTAATTGTCCCACAAGGGGAAATTTGGGTGTAACAGCAGCAAGAAAGACACATATACAAACAAACAGTACACAAGACATACACAATTTATAATTCAATTAATTCAATTTATACAACTAATGCATTCACCCAATCACACCCATTCACACAAGCACATTCTTCTAAGTGCTACTTAATATCTAGCATTCACACTCCGGTGGATGCATCGGAGAGCAACATGGGGTTAGTATCTTGCCCAAGGATATTTGGCATGCAGAGATCGAACCACCAACCTTCCAGTTAGTAGCTGACCTGCTCTACCACCTGAGCTACAGCCACCCCAATCCCCTATCCACAACCCTAAAAGCATATTCTGATAGCATAGGGCTAGGTTTAGGCTAATCATAGATGGGGACTTAGGTTAAAGTCCAGTTTACTTCACCCTGTTTATTTCACATTATTGAGTTGACCTTGGACATCTGTAGGCATGCTTGGAATATAAAGAGCAATTTAATACTTTTTACCAGTAGCTTATAAACCTTCATAAAGAGCCTTTTCTTTCTTAATTCTCTTTTTATTGAGTTCTGTCTTTTAGGGGGAAAAAAAAGGATTTAGACTAACTGGGAATAGCAGTGAGACCAGGTGTACTCTATAATCTATACGTTTATAGTGGCATAATATATATAATATATAGATGCTATTAATTATTGAAATACCAACATCAAGGAGTGGACAGATGGGCACACACACGGCAGTTCTTATCAGGAGTCTACTCTACTCCTGATAAAGAGCCAAAGTTAGCTTCTATCAAGGAGAAGCTGGACTGTCCTTGAGACAAAACAGAAGGCACCAAAACAGTCAGGTCATCATGCTTCAACAAGGTTCCACTAGGACTGAGATGTCAACTCCACCTCCCAAAAAAATTAAATACAACTTTGTGCTCTCCGTCACCTTTGTAAAAAAAAAGTAAGTCATGAGCTAGTAAGTAGAGGGCAAACTGTTTATGGCCGATCCATATGCATTCAATTGCACACTGACCAAAAAACAATAAGCACAAGGAGCAATACACAGAAACAGATTATCTGACAGCTGATGAGGGAAGACACAAGACTACATAGAGCCAGAGCTGATTAGACAAAGTGTCTGTGAAGGTCAACCAGGTTGTGGTTTAGTGCTTCAGTAGAAAACAACTAGACTTCTTTCTTGGAAGTCTTTCTTTCTTCTCCAGGACTGAAGGAACCTTTCATGCATTGCTCCCATTGGAAACAAACTAGCTACTTTAACGTTGCAACTGCCAACGTCATTCAGAAACCACTCGCCAACTGGTCAAAGAATACACATTTCTCAGAAAGAAATGAACTAGGTGGTTTTTATTGTTGGTATCAGATTAAATAAAAAAAGGCTTCTGGTTTTCACTATTTACCAAAGAATTTCTATTTTTTAAAACAGTGGCTCCATAGTAGACAAACAGGTCATAATCCGTGAATTACAATGTTTTGAGCTGCCAGTACCTTTTCTGTAAAACTGCACAATTGGTGCTGTCAGGTTTCTTTAATTTATTACAAAAAACATGATTAAAATTGCACTTGTAAAAAGAGGGATTAAATATGTTGCTAAACATCTTGGTTTCCTCTAGATTATTAGGGAGAAGTCCAGTCCCGGATCATTTTGGGTTCACGTTATGTGGTTTTAAAGGTATAGTTTGCAAGGTTTTGCATCAGCCACAATACAATGCAGATAAATCTATTTTTTAACAGGTGCTCATTAGTTAGTTATAGCATCTAGCATGGCTGCATTAATTTGCTACAAGGCCCCAGGGCAAAAACGAGGTGCTGGTTCTCTCATTAACTGCCCATTACTCTCAGTCTGTGTGCAATTTTTTCAGTAATGGAATACCACCTGACCCGAGGTTGATGGTCTCTAAACTCGATTTTTGACATGGAGATCTGCTTAAATATGTCAGCTGATACTGCACTTTAAACCTGAAAGTTGATCTTTTAGCACAGGTGAACATGTCGGCTAATAGTGGGTTGATTACAGAATGGCCCCTTTTTTATTCATTCGTAAGGATTCATGTTTGAGTCCAACATTCACTGTTCTTTTATCACTATCAGATTACAGAACTCCTAAGGGGCATATCTTTGTCTTTAGCTGATAAAAGCTCAAATATCTTCACTCTGCTTGGATGGGAGCTTAATTCAAGTTTGGTTTCAACTTTAGCAATGGGCAACGCATAGTTGTTGGATCTCACTGATGAGACCTTATTAGTAGTTTGTTATTTACAAAAATTAACTGGGAAAGTCTCGTGCTCCTGGTTTATTCTTTATGTTTGTGTTATTTCATTACTTTGTTACTTTCTTTGTCTTCCTTCTTTGCAATTCCAGTTTAATTTTTGACTTTTTCAGCTTTTTTTTGTACATCTCCTGTGACTTGACTTATTTTCTTTTGGTGTAGTTGAATGCTCAGTTTTGCTTAGGGAGGGCGAATGAAGTTATCATGGATTTTCCAGTTCAGTATCCAACCATAATGACAACTAAACCTTAACCCTAACTTTATGATATCTAAACGGAGACTTATTTGGCTTTTAGAAAATGCTCACCAAGGTCTTTGCAAACGGGATGGAAAAGGTCCTTTTAGTTAATTCTCCAAAACAGGCAAACTTAGATCTTAGTAGGTTAACTTATGAGCAGACTAAAGTATAAGTGATAGTCAGCCACTGATGCCACACCAGAAGTGACCATATAAAGTCAAGCACATTCATTGATTTTGAGCAATTACAGGTGAAAGTATCACTGGTGATTTAAAGTGGGTGGAACCAGGATGAACTTTTTTTGAAATCCCAGGTGAGCGACTTCCAATGAGAACACAGGATACCACTGATTGACATATGACCTGGTAGTAAATATATTAGAGGATTACCAACCAGAGTCTGGAATGTCAGTAAAAACTATCAGCTTTAAAGCTTTGACTGTAGATGCTAATCGAGACCAAATTTTCTTATAGAGCCTCACAGTAGGTATCAGTTTATGTATGTAACCCAAACAAAATCACAAAAGAGATTTTTTGGAGCAAAAAGAAGTTAAAGTTGAGAATTGGGTACTTACAATTTGATTTTTTCTTTCCCACAATAATACAGAGGAAACCCCAACAATCACATGAACCCCTGTGAGCAACGAGGTAAAACAGAGGTTTTCTTTCCCACTGTTGTACCCCCTTGCTCACAGGGGTTCGTGTGATTGTTGGGGTTTCCTCTGTATTATTGTAGGATCTTTACCTGATAATATAAAGCCCCCTGAGGCAAATGTTGTTATGATTTGGTGCTATATAAATAAAATTGAATTGAAAATTGAATTACAAATAAGCCACAAGATCATTTCTTCTGTTAGCGCCAGCCAATTTTCTTTGTCGACAGGTCACTACTTTCCAGCCCCTACTGGAAGTAAAAACTAGCTCAAAGTTGGATCTTGGCAAGCGTTACTACATCACCAACTTAAATTCAAATTAATGTCTCCTAACAGAGCCCTTCTAGAAGCTAGTCTTGTTACTCAACACCCATACTTAAATGCATTTAAAGCACTAAATTAACTTGCTTTCAGCGGGACATAAAATCTGCATGTGCAGGCCTATCTAGTCAAATCTGATAAAAAATTGCTTAAAAGTTTGCTGCGAGTTAAAGTAACCCTGACCCCTATTAACCTTTAGTTCTCCTTGGAAAATACAGCAACTGTGTCTTTGTTGTGTGCTGAGCTAGCTAGATTCTGAGGTTCTGTGACCACAACTTTCTTTATATTTGCGTCTGCTGACACATGACAGGGATGAGAAGGTAAAAAATAATGTGCACAGTGTGCAGGTAGGGCCTGGGGTGACATTATTTCCTCCATGGCTCGCTTGACAATGTTTTGTATTAAAATGTCTATCAGATTTAATTACTCATTAACTGAAGGTGATGTTCTGGATCGCTGCAGCCCACTTTAAACCCTCAGTGCAGATACAAATACTTGTACAAAGTGCATGGAGGCAGAGCATGTTTAAAAGCCAGACTAAATTTCTTCTGAAGGACTGGAGGAGTTCTGGGCTGCAGCAGCCTGGCCCTGCCACTAAAGGTAATAGGGTCAGACAGCTGCATATTAGCCGCGGATCATCTCCTTTGACACAGCCTTGGATCTAACAGCAACCCAGATCCCATACCTGTCCCAGCAGGCATATCTGAACTTGCTGCATATACAGGGGACTCAGTTGCATGCCTTTTCCTCCCCATCTTCCCAGGTACACTTCACGCCTCGTGGATTCTCCGTGCAGGCCTCATCTTTGAAGACATCCACACTCTCTTCTGGCGAAGGTTGGCAGATACATGCAAAATGCACTGAAGCAGATGAGTTGCAGAATGTGCTTGCTCTGATATACAGCACCTTCTTTCCAGCCACGTGTTTTGTTAGAGGTTCATAAGTCCCGAGGAGATGGGATGTCTGTCCATTTATTTCACAGACACTAGAGCAGATCAGACTGAGAGAGCCCCCTCTCCCCACGGCCCCTCATTTGAACAAGACAAACACGAGGTCTGTAATTAAAGATGTAACAAAAGCTCTGTCAATTGTTTTTCCTCTCATCTCTGCTGGCGTGTCGCCTTGCATTACGGCACAAAGCTTAGTCTGGCGTGCTCCAGGACTGAAGGCTGCTAGGTAAGGTTCAGCTGTCCTCATATCCACTTGACTTCAAAAAAATAGCCCAGTGTCCCTTTGAAACAAGAAACACATTCTTTTGTGTTGTTCTTCTGTTTTAAGCTTCATAATATCAGGAATGGAGATAATGAAATCCTTCAGAGCTCACAGTGATTTATATGGCATGACTGAGCAGTTTGGGATTTGGCGTCGCGTTCAAGGACACTTTGACAGCACACATGGCTTTTGATGGACGTATGCTGGCTATAGAGGGATTTGAACTTGTGAGGAAACTTGAGTTTGTTTTTCTGCTTAAAATATTTCTTGAAGACAAAGCTACTCTGAACGCAGAGAAAATCTAATTGATCAAGTTAAAGCTCACTGGACAGAGTCGAAGATCTGCAGTGTTTGTTGAGGTAACAAAAGACACAAAGGGGAGAACAAAGGACACAATAACTTGCGTGTTTTTCTGCTTCACAGCAGACCACTCGGCTTTGATGGAAGGTCCATCATCTATTACTGTCACTGTCTGTCAAAGGTGTTCATTTGCAATAGGATTTGAGAGGACAGTGCTACTGAACTCTTATAAATCATCTTCACGAAGCACTTATTAAATTAGGATAAAATTCAATGCACTATCCATTGCCAGCTCACATCACTTATAGCGTATCAGACAACTCTGAACACCAAATAAATTTCTTCTTCCGGCTTCTTAGTCCTGTAACCACACCTGGATGTACTTTCATTGTCACCGCAGCAAGGTAAAAACACTGAATGTCAGCAAAGAATCAACTTTTAGCAGGGTTGCATGTTATTTTTTACAGAAAGCACTCAGATTACTGTAACTTGGATCTTTACAGATCTCTTTTTTGCTTTATTATATTATATAGCAAATGTTGGATTGTACAAACCTCCCTTTCAACATACCAGTATTTCCCACGTAAATGAAGATCGGACAAAACAGGGAGAGGATAGCTGTCACAGAGCGAAGTGTAGTATTGTAGGACTTGTAAGACGTAACTGCAGCACATAGGATGCAAAATGTGCGACCAGGAGCAGACGTTGTGACAAAGAGAAGACAGTACTACGTAAACGATAAGGACTAACTGGGGATTTCGCAATGCTTTAAAGTAAAATAGGATATAAGAAGTATGGTAGCTACCCTGGAAAACAAAGGAGTGAAAGAAGCCCAAGATAAAGTCTTAGTACAGAGACTTGCTAATCTGTATACTACAGAAAAAACATTTGATATCATCTGATCTGATATCGGGCGATCGTGGCCGTTCGTCTTGTAATCGGAAGGTTGCCGGTTCGAGCCCTGGCTCCGAAAGTTTCGGTCGTTGTGTCCTTGGGCAAGACACTTCACCCGTAGCCTACTGGCGGTGGTCAGAGGGCCCGGTGGCGCCAGTGTCCAGCAGCCTCGCCACTGTCAGTGCGCCCCAGGGCAGCTGTGGCTACAATGTAGCTTGCCATCACCAGTGTGTGAATGTGTGGATGACTGAATGTAGTGTAAAGCGCTTTGGGGTCCTTGAGGACTAAGTAAAGTGCTATACAAATACAGGCCATTTTAGTAATTTAGGTTTTTATTACCTCTTTTATATTCATCTCCATTACTAAACAAACAGGACTTTTTGAACCTGGACGCCCTGAAAAACAGCCTCTGATGCTAGAGTAGGCAGACTAGCTGATGGGCTTCCTGACAGCTCGATTATAAACACAGATGAGTTTTGGAGCGCTTTGAGATTAGATTCGATTGATGCTCCACTGCAAAATAAAGTGTAAAACTTTGATGTGCTTTCTGTGATGCATTTGCTTCGTCTGTTTTTAGGTAATGAAATTTACCATTACTGAAATAGGTTTAGGAGATGGTTCATGCACTGGGTCACTTTTCCAATGAACTTTAAAGTTCCCTGACACGATCCTGCTCCTAATAGGCCATGTCACACTGACTGCATGACTACAGCATCTCTACTAAATTCGAAGATGTCAATTTAGGGAATGTGGAGGTGTCATATTATCCCATTTTGTGCACGGGGGGATGATTTCTGGATTAATTTTCCTACAGATAATGCCCAGATCAGTCCCAGAAGTGTCACATTCTCAAAAACTCATTCATGGCAGCAGCTGAAGTGATGGCAATTAATTCCGACTTTAGGAGCGTAGGCCTGCTTTCTTCTACGTTCGTCAATACCAAATGTTTCCACATTCTCAGGATAGTTTTTGTCAGCTCCGTAAATGAGGTATTAAAATTCTTCTTTGCTTTCCGTGGCTGTCTATCCAGCACAAAAAAGACTGTTCTTTAGAAATAACTGATGGTGACGTTTCAGCTACGCCTCCAGATTCAGCAGCCCAGATTCCTACTTCAGTGTAGAGCTGAGCACAGCAGTAGAGTCATTAGAAGAGTCAGAGAGAGATGATTTCAGATCAGTCTGTCACCAACCTCTGGGCTGTCAACCGGGCGTGGAGTTAATGGGAACAATATTAAATCAGCTATAAAAACAGGTGCCAGATTTTTCCACAAATCAAGCAGCATTTCAAACCTTTGTTTTCCTGTGCTCTTTCACTTTCTCCTGTTCACTCCATTTCCATTTTCTCTTTGTAAGAATCAGTGTAACTATACAGTAAATTCATTATTCAGTATGCACAAGACGCAAAGTTTTTACTACATCTTGAAACAGACTGCAGAAAAACATATTAATTTGCCTTGAAAACACTGAAATAGAAAGGAACTGGCAGCTTTCGTGTCAGTTCAGTTCATTAGTTATTTATATGGCACCAATTCACAACAATAGTCAAGTCAGGGCTTTTTAAAGGGTAAGCTTAAGCCTTACATTATAGATAGAAACCCAACAATCCAATAATCCCCTATAAGAAGCACCTGGATCAAAATACATAAAACTACACTGAAAAATGAAATAGTCCTCAAAGTAAAAGTGTCCTTGTAAAACTGTATTTTCGTTTTTAGCCAAACTAGCTTCTCAAGCAATGAAAATGTTATCCTTTCACACAATTAGCCAGCAACCTTCAGACATTCATGTTTCCCAAAGGGTGAATCCTAATGAG
This sequence comes from Hemichromis elongatus, assembly GCA_015108515.1. Lineage (NCBI taxonomy): Eukaryota > Metazoa > Chordata > Actinopteri > Cichliformes > Cichlidae > Hemichromis > Hemichromis elongatus. The sequence goes on from VUQR01016648.1 coordinate 66,365, forward strand.
TGCTGTAATCTTAAAATATTCTCCCTAAAGCCACCGTGAGGTTGACATTTGCCATGAATAGAAAGGTCAAACATTCTAATGGATAACCATGACATGTGGTGCAGGCATTCATGTTCCCCTGAGGGTGAACCCAAATATTTTGGTTATTAGTGATTTCCCAATCGCACCATTATAGGTTTCAGGTTTGAAGAGAAATGCCTCAGTAACTTTTAAGTGACTTGCTATGATATCTGCTTCAGACATTCATGTTCGACAGAGGATGAATTTGAGTGACTATTATTTTGTAGTGGATGAAGCGTAAAAAACAGGAAGTCAAATGTGAGGGAAGAATCCTTATTTCTCAGTCAGATTGACCCCTTCTTTCATCACATTGTGCACAAGGCGCCATTCACATATTGTTTCACTATAACTCGTATGCCAATCTATAGTTGCGTCGCTACCCCTTTATGTATTTCCCACTCCACAATCGGGCAAGCAATGATATTCTCCGATTCCATTGGTAGTCTGTTTTTAAATGTGCTATATAAATAAATTGGATTTGGATTTAGTCGCTTCAATCACTTCATAGTTGAGTTAAACTTGGGGCTGGCCCACTTTATGTTATTTTGCCTTAGTTGTATTTTAGGATCTCTCAATAGGCTACCTAATTAACCACATTTTTAGCTCATCCAGCCAAATGACTGATGAGCTCATATGATGTTGAAGCATCATCTCTCAATCCGCAATTCACAAAACACTATTTCTGCCACAGGATTGGTCAGAATTTCACATTTAAACACAATGACCACCTAACGGGTCTTCAAAGTCACATTTGTTACTTTCATGGGCACTTTCTCATGTTCCCAGTAATTGCTACTTCTAAGACATTATTGGTCAGGCTTTAGTGAAGCAAGATGAATTTGACTGTTTGTGTGCTTATTTGACTTCTCAGTGGATTTTAATTCCTATTCGTTTGAGCAATACAGTTAACCCATGACAACAACATCCATTACTTTCTTTCTGTACATCACAGATTACATTAACCTGTGACTTGAGCTGGACTGCGAGTCAGACATTTCTGATATTTTTAGCCTGAGCATGTCAGCATGCTCACATTAGTGTTACCTTTAAGCTCCAAGTGTGACTCTTCTAGACTGCTAGTTCATTTGCAATTTTGAAAATGTATCTGGGTTAGGGTATTTGACTTTACTGTATGTAAGCTGAAATTATTATCCCTTTATTATTAGCTGATTATTATATTCAGCTCCTTGACACATCACTATTCACTGTTATCTGTGCTTTACTTCTTCCTGTTTCTTGTTATTTCCTCCTTTCCGTGCAGGAAGTTTGATGCTAATGCAGTTTGGCGTACACTGCAAGGCTGCACAGAGGCTGGTTGTTGCTTACAAAGCTACAGGAGACCAGACACACATATAAAATATGCGAGTACCTTTTATTCAGTAGCAGCTTGAAAAGTCACCAAAATGTGATTCTTCAACATAATTGTTAAGTGCACTGATGAAAAAGTCATGTTCTGTGGTAAAAGGGTTCACTGCAGCAGCCCATGAATCTCTGACCTCCAGACAGTCTGTTTGCAAGAATAAAGCAGCAGGCACAGCTCAGGTTTTTTGGATCGTAGACTTTCTGAGATGAACGGGTCCTTTGAAGCTTTTAGTTGCCAGGTGACAGGGGGAAAAAAAAATGCTATGCTGTGACAGACCTCACGAGTTAGACTTCAGCTAAAGTGAGGACTTCATAACCAACCTAATTGTTTTCATTTTTTCCAACTAACGAGGAGTCAGCCAAGACAGGGCAGCACGAGTTTTAAAAGATGATGCTCTTTTCTTCTTTTTGGATTCATCACATTTATTTAGCAGGAAAACTTTTCATGCACAAAGCTTTGAAAGGAACCACTATGATAAGCCGGGTTTGTTTCAAGGTGGAAGAAAGTGGCGGATGGTGTTGTTTAAACCCCCGCTGAACTATTTCTTTTTCTCTGATCAGTGGATCAGTGTGGAACTACAAACACACAGAAACCAACAAAAGAAGGCATTTGTCATGTGTGTCGCTGCCTTCGGCATACCTAACATGTAATAGAGCGCGCACACTCAACCTAATTGTTATTTTGTTTACTCTAGGAAGTGGAGATCAGGACCCAGACTCAGTCAAACATGCTTAAATCAGACTAGGGAGCCTTTTTTTTCACCAGAAATATATGTCTATTAATTCAAGTAAGTCGTGAAGAAAATATTTTTTTTGCTTATGCAAAAGTTACCAGATGCTGCCAGCGTGTGATTTAAAATACTGTTGAACAGGATGCTATTTTTCATTTGGAGAAGCATGTATTCCTTTCTTCTTTCTATTCATTTTGTTGGCTTCGTGTAAATAATTAAGCAGGAGTAGCATTGCAGACAGAATACATTCATAATTCAGGCATTACATGTTCTGCACGCATTCGTGTTTGTTGCTTGCATCAGTCACAACGCATGTGCTCATCCTTAATTCCTACTTCAAAAAGTTGCTCCAGTCTTTCAAATCCAGCCTCGCCGACAGGGTCACAGGGACAGAGCACAGAGTAGGGGTTATGGAGACTGACAGAACAGGGAGGGGTAAATATCAGAGCAAGACACGCTGTTCCTGAGGTTTGTGGTCCTGCTGCTTCGAGGCCCCCGTGTCTCCTCGGCTCCTGTCAGCTCATCAAGGCCAAGTCCCTGCCTTTTCCCACTGGAATACCGCATCAAACAGCCCGGGGAACCTTTTATCCCAAACAGAATGCCGCCTCTTGTCACAGCAGAGGCTCGGCAACAAGGCGTACACGGATGGCGAAGTTTAACACGGTGGAGTGAAAGTCAATACCCTGCTGAGGTGGCGTAGCTCAAACACGAGAGGGGGAAATGGTGAAAAGGTCACTGGGAAAATGGGATCTGGAAAGAGGCAGCTTATCTGAGACAATAGCAAGAGAAGCAGGAAGCCAGATGAAGCCAGGCAGGCACTTAATGTCACGGTTCACTCTTTCGACCCCGTGCCAATTCTGATGCCTCACAATTAAGGCCAAACATCTTATTTTTGTCTTTTCTACCAATTACTGTAAAGGTTACCGCAACTTGGCTTGCGTACACAAATCCTCCTTCACATGTGTGTGTGTGTGTGTGTCTTTCTCTACAAAGACACAATGACTTCCCCGTCTAATTTCCCTTTGTTTCGACCCGTAGCCAAAATCAGACATGAAAAGGCTTGACTGTGCACCCCAAAGACACAGAAGAGCTCTTTGTACTCAGGCTTGTTCTGCTCCATGCCATTTCTAATCTCGGGCAGAAGGGAAGAGAGCTGCTCCTCTTATCTTAGATGACATGGAGGCTTTGCTCCCTCTCTCTGGAGCTCTCTCATCTTGTTCTTCTGAAACCTAACCCTCTTTCATGCTTTCTCCTTGTGGTGGTTGTGGTGGCAAAGCGATACGCGGAGTGAGACTGGCTGAGTTTTGTTTAGGTTATTCCGTCTGAAAGCTGTTACATGATAAGTGAGAGTAAAGAAGCCGGGTTTTACCTTCCCGGGCTGCTTTTTTTTTTTTTTCATCACTTCTTTTGGACCTTAGTGTTGTCATTATTTTTAATCGGCTCTCTGAAGCATGGCGGTATTGAGAGCCTTTTTTAATGTGGAAGAACAGGGTTTACTAAGTGTAGGTTTCCCTACTTTCCCTTCTAGAAGGGTGGCCTTGTGAATGTCTGTCTCCAAGCCAACGCAAGGCTTTTTTCTGAGAAACAATATTTGGGCTATCTGAAAAGTTGTTTTCAGAGCTCTTCTTCTTATACAAACATGTTATTGTCATGTGGATGCAGTAGGAGAAATAGATGCAGCCAAAATCTCTTGGAGAGCAACAAAAAGAGCCCCCTATGGGTCCAACCCTCCTACTAATAGATCACCATTAAAACCAAGCAAAGTCCATTTTAACTTTAAGGCTATTAAAACTTTGCAGCTAGTTTTAAAATGCCGTTTTATTTATTTTTATTGTTTTATGTCATCACAATGTGGTGTTTGTGGGCTGTGCGTCCAACACAACAAACTGGTAGGTTATAAATTCAGTTGCAGTCAACCTAATCACTATCCCACGAGTGCTCACAATATCTTCTTGTAATAGTTAATATATTTAGTTATTTTCTTGGTTACACTATAATTACAGAAACATGAAGTGCGACATGTGACAGCGTGGTCAATACATGAGAGAAAGAGCATGGATTTGTCATTGCAGTGTGGACAGGGCTTCATGTGGCATATCTTTATTACTTGATAAACTGAATGAATTAGAAAATCACCCCAGAAGGTTTTTATATAATGGGATATGAGCTAGCATAGGTGCGTATGGGGTTGACTCGCTTTTGGAAGCAGTTCCTGGTGGCCACTTAATGAACTGCATTGTCTAATTTGGGGGGTTGTCAGGTATTGAAATATCAGTCAGTTGGTTAAAAAATCTTGCAATCAAGAACAAAGCCAGCACTTTGACAGTTTGGCGTGACTCTTGCATGTGTGTAAGAAAATTAAATTTTAACAATCGCAGACACAATGTGGAATGTGTTACATCCAACAAGCAAATGAAAATAAATTAACCTGCAATAATTTGGATATTTAGTTATAATAAACAAAAGTCAATTAATGATGCAGCGTTGTTTTGAATTGCTTCTGCATCCCTGGTTGCAGAAACCCAAACAACTAAAATAGAACAGTAGGTGCTACTGATAAAAGAGTCACTATGAAAAACAATTAATAAAGTGATAAGTGGTATGGTACCAAAACCTTTAACTTCTTTGCAAGTCGAACAACCATGACATCTGCTTTCCTCACCAATGCCTCCGTTTGTTCTAAGTTGTGGCGAAAGGTGCAATGAGGTGACACAACAAGTCACGGCCTTTAAAAACGTTAAGAGAAGGCGTACTTTATCTGATGCATGAAAAGCAGCGTATCCTTATAACATCCTGCATATCACAACAGAACCAAAGTCTGGCAACATGCAGAACATAGCTGTATCCAATCTATTTAAACAGCAGGTCTGGGCCATTGTGAAGGGTGCCCAAAGGGACTTGTTCTCCGGGCGTCCACCAGCACAGACAGAGGCCCTTCCATAAGTCCTATAGGTTCAATTTGTTCTGCCAATTATTATCCTCTGCTCTGCCACGGTGATGGAAGGTGTTGTTCAGTGTGCCTGAATGCCACCCTCTCCAACAAAGAGGGAGCCCCTGCCTTTTTTCCGGGGGTCCAGTCAAGCATTCGCTAACAGATTGGCCGGGGCGCTAACCAGTCAGGTCTTCAAAGAGACAAAGACGACGGGGAGGGCAGCAAAGGAGGGGAGAGGGGTCGGTGGTGAAGAAGAATGACCTGCCAAATGAGAAAGAAGACATATTGAAAGGGACAGAGTGGGAGAGAGAAAAAACATATTGAACCGATGGAGAAGTGCAACCTTTTGACCATCTGGCTCGGTGGGTGACAACAGCCTTCATCTGTATTTTTAGAGCTGTACAACACACCAAATTACTCTGTCAGGAAGATTAAGGAGAGTCAAAGGGCTGTCGAGTGGAAAAAAAAGAGCAAAGATGTCCCAGAGGGAACAGTGGATAAACTTTGCTCCATCACTTTACTTTGCCTGTAAATACAATATGTAAACAGTTCAAACTATGTAATAAAAGAGGAAAATAGGAAGCCAAGCAACTGCGTAGAACACTTTCTGTGCAATATATTCTCATTTCTGTTTAAACATGGTTGAGTACATCTCCAATATGATTTCACTTTGGCTGTCCTCCTCCTGAGGAGAAATATGCGAGAGACTCGACTCTGAGAACCTCTGCATTAATTCCATGATTGCTTAAATGAAACGCTGCTATTTTCTCTCTGTCGGCGCTAAACAGGGATCAGATCTCTGTGACCATGACTAATCTTCTGCTGCGCTTATTGTGTGTATTGGCGTGCGCCTGATTTTTTTCTAGCTCTTTTTGCCAATTTGGAAAACTAATTGCTTTGACTCTGACCGGGCGAGCAGCGGAATATAATGCAGTGTAAAGCTTCATCTTTCATGCCCATAAATCCCTCTACAGATCCAGCGGTGTACAACACCGGCTCATTAAAATGCATTAGGACAGGTTTGCCGGCGTTTTCCTCTTTGTCCTCTGTCCCTTTTCTGCTTTTCATGTCGGTGATCTTGCAGCCCGGGCAGTTGCCACACTCAGCCCATGTTGTTCCACTCCACGCTGGCCACTTTATTCACTTGCAAATACCCCGAAATGAAATGGGTTGCACGCCCCTCCACAGCATACTATCTACCACCTACCTCATGCCTCTCTCGTCTCATTCCTCCATCCTTTGCTTGCCTGATTTTGCACCCCCTCCTGCTGTAATTTCACCCCTATCCTGCTCTCAGAGCCCCCACCACTCCCGTCCTCTTTCTCCACCTCTTCTCTTCCCACTGACCAAGGTTGTAGATTGCTGGCTTACGCCGGAGCCGGGGGGAGGTCGTCCCACTGATTGTAAAGAGAGGGACAATTGGTCCTTTAGTCTGATTGGGTTCCCAGATAAGCAACACCCGGGATGAGAGTGTGCAGACAGGCATGAGAGGCAGAAAGCAGTGGAGACGGAGTACACAGGCAGCACCAGAAGATCTATATTTATTTATATATACAGATGGAGAGAAGGGAAACTTTACAAAGAGGCCAGTGAGAGACGGAGTGTGGACTCAGGGTGACTTTAGGGAAGCTGATTCACTGCAGGCAAAAGCTCTCACAACTTTTACAAGGCAAATTTAGCAAGCGCGCAGGGAAAAGAAGAACAAAGAGATAAAAGGAGGAGAAAAACGAGCAGAAGGAGGAATAAAGTTAAAAAGGTAAGGCATAGATTTTAGTGTGAGTCAGTGTTTGTGTGTGTATGTGTGTGTGACTTTCACCGGTCACGTTTTGAACTGTGCCAATAACACTTTCAGCTGTAAGCAGGGTACAGTTGGGGATGGTGTAAGTGCCACCGGGGATTCCTCAGCAGTAACTGAGCGCTGCATCCTCCGATCGATAGTTGGAATTTCTTTTGGTATGCATTAATTGATAGGTAGTGCTTAGAGAAACAAGCATGTGGCTGTCAAAAGTAGGTCGAGTATTTTTTTAGCAGAGGAGGGGGCACAACAAACTTTCCGTAGCTCCAATTCTCAGCACGTCTGCGCTGTCGCTGCTTCAAACAAGTCATGCCGAAGGAGAGGAATGCCTATCTGCTTTTAAAGGACCACTGTTTGGCATTCAGACCTCATTCAACAGCCTGAGTAGAGGTTCTAGTTTCTCGAGATGAGGGCTTTTTTTTTCCCCCTCCCCACTATCAAACCCATTAAGCTATCGCCTCTCTTGTAAGGCCCACAAATAAGATACCAGATTGGCAGGTGCGTCCTCGCAGGAGCTGACCAGCTTTTCTTGCCATTATCAGGAGCAGGATTCCCTGACAGATGAGCATCGAGCGCTGGAATCCATATTCACAACACCGTTCAGGTTTCTCAAATGACATTTCCAGCACAGGAAATGGGCCTAACGAGGAGCGGGGGCTTCTCCAGCTGCTAATTTGAAAGGATCCATCCCCAAGACGCCGTGGTTTAATTTGCGACACTGATTGCAAACTTTTCCAGATGACGCTTATGAACTGTGACATCATTTCCATGCACCAGTGCCCGGGATGAATGCCAGTTTGTGTGATTTAATTTCTCAATAAATGACAAGGCTCCTTTTATGGCCTCCACTGAGCGATGAATGAACTGAATGTGCGTCGGAGGAGGAGATAGAGGCCAAAACTACAGTAGAGATGGAGTGAAAGAACCTTATGGGAAGCTAAAAATAAGCTGGAGCAGTACAGTAGCACAGATGTTGAAAAAGAGGGAAGAATGATGAAAGGGTGAATGGATTATTTTTGTTACCAAACTTCTGAAGCTCAGCCAGAACACAAAGAGAAGCAGACTTTGGAGGGAGGGAGGAGTAATTGCAAACACCTTACAGTAAACGAGCCGCAGGGAGGGAGACGCTCGTTGCGGCGCAGCGGTGACGGCGTGCACAGCTGCACGGGCCAAGCACACCCACAATTAAAGAAGCAGGTTCAAAGCCGGGCCCACGCCAGCATCTGTGTCCTGAGGGGGTCCAGGGTTGGTGGAAGGAAGGCGAATAGAGGGTAGCAGCCTGATGGGCACACACACACACAGGCATGCTGTGAACTTATATTCATACAGCGCACAAACAACTGTGTGATCTTGAGAGAGTTCGGCCAGATTGCGCACGCCCCCCCCTCTTAGCTCGATGCTGCCTTTGAAGGCTCGCCCTGTGAGCCAGCTCAGGAAACTGGGTCTTTGCTGCAGGCAGTGACGGTATAGAAACCACAAGAAGTGGTCAGCTTTATCCACACACATCCAAACCATACCAGAGGCCACGCACAAGTAAAGGCCTGTTTATTAAAAGTGAGCGCACGCAGCAGCCGAGTCTCCGTTTAATTATGTGTAAATAAGTAAATAAACATTCAGAAATATAAAAAACGACACTTCTAAAGGGAATACAGCCCGTCACGCTCGGCCCTGGAAGTGAAATTAGATTCAGAAAGCCCTTCTGCATTTTGCAGCAGCAGCCGCTCGACTTATTGTGTTCAGCTTACTGAAAGACACTTTCTCATGCCGGGGCTTCTGCATTTCAAAAAAGTGCATCGATGCAGCAAACTCGCCTGGGTCGGAGATATTCAGAGCTTCCACATGACCATCGCTCTCCACCATGCAAAATCAATTGTGGTTAACAAATTGGCCATGACGTTTTGCCCTGCCGGGGTGGGTGGATCCCTTTTTCATGGGTCCACCCAGTTTTTAAGACCCTTTTTCCACAGTCTGGGAGGCCTCTTTTTAAAGCTGAGGTGAGTGGAGCAAAGACATGGCCACTGTGAAATTAACACTTAATAATGCTCCACATAACACGAGAACAGGGTGAACCCATACTAATGTACCACACACTGAGCTGGGGCCCTGGTAACCTCACGAAGTAAATGAGAGTTTGGACGACTGAAACTTTTTTAGTAGCATTTCAAATAAAATTAACCACTTTTTTTAAGTTAACGATAAAAAATTGGCCTAAAAAATAAATAAAAATATGAAAAATGAAAAAGACGACTTTCGATGTGTTTTTAAGAATGCTTGTTTTTCCATAATGTAAAGTTTAGATGCCAGAAATGTTTTAGAAACTACAAGAAGTTTTGCTTTTTGGAACTTTCCCTCAAAAATAATGAGGCCTTCCTATCGTACCAAACTTTATGCTGTCCGAGCTTAACCAACTACTGGTATAACCAACTATGTCCTAACTTAGTAACTAAATAGTAACTATGATGTACTTAGTTGTGTGGTATTTTCTATTTTGACAGGGTTAAGTCAACTGAACACAGTGTGTTGTGTACTTGTCAGAAGACATTTTTGCAACATTTGACTGTGACCGTCACGCTCACTACTGCATTTTATGAGCTTTTGCAGATTGTTGTGCTTCTCTGAACACTATATTATTATACAATAGAGATGAAATTCAACACAAAACAATGCAAAACAACACAGGTAATGTGTAGTCTGTAATAGCTGAAACAACTTGTAGGTAATGAAGTATGCAATTTGATAGGGTTGCTATGGGCTTAGCATCTGCAAGCCTCTAGCGCAAATTTTGTCAAGCACAGTATCCGTGTCAGAAAAGCTATGCAGATGCTTGTTTTTTGTTCTGTCAGTTTTTTACTGTTGTGATTTCCAGAGGGTGGGCCGCGCCCCCCTGGTGCACTGTGAAGGTACTGCAGATTAGCAAAGCGTGATCATTTACAATAAATATGTATTTTTTAGTCTGTTTACTGAAAAAAAAAAGCTTTTAGTCTATATGCAGAAGTAGAGAGATATTTTTTCAACCTAGATTGCTTAACTGATTGTATTAACTCAAACAGGTAAATAAAAACACAATTAAAATAAGCAGTAGGTGCATTGTAAACTGGCAAATAAAAAGAAAGAAAAAGGACACTGAGTTGCCTCCAACAGTGTATTATTCAGTTTATATGCTTGTAAAAGAATAGGATGAAGTATAAATGTAACTTATGTAATCCTATTCATTTATTTTGAAAACTTTCTGTGGACATGAATATGAAAACTAGAGCCTGCCAAAGCAGCAGCTGGAACAATAAAACCTTAACTGTATAGAAATGTTGAACAATCAGAAACCTGAAAAGATTGATAACACTGTGAAGTATGACATCATGAAAGGAGTTAAAGGTGGCAACATTTAAGGTAGCGAGACAACCTTCAGCTTCAGTTTGTGAAAAGCTTCAGTCGGTACAAAGTTCTCAGTGACCTAAAAGGCTGCTTACATGTGGACGAAAGGACAAAACACATACACATCATTAATCTCTAACTTAGCAAACTCCCACCGTCAGGGTGTGCTATAACTGATGAGACTGTGTCTTACTCAGGCTCAGATATCCAATTACTGATTTTCCAAGTTTTATTCTCACGAATACAAACTTGGCGAGATACAGAACCCCGGGCCTGTAACCGACTGGTGGTGGCTTCCTGGCCAGTACAACGTGGCTGACCTGGTCACACGAGGATGTTCCCCTGAGCAGCTTGATAAGGACTCCTCATGGCAGACGGCCTCTGGGGCTAGAGAAGTTATCAGTCGACTCCAAAGAAAGGCTTTCACCACCGTCTTAACAAGGTCTCGAAGAAGAAAGCAGACTACTCTAGATGGTCCTGGCGGTACCAGCGCCGGGGCCGACGACCGCAGAAGTTTGGGGCTCCTGCCATTCGACAACGAGGACACGTCTTTTGAGGCTAAGGCCTTGCACTTTTGGCTATCTGGCAAAGGTCAGACTGCAGAAGGATTGAAGTGGGAGGTCGTACCCACGGCCCAAGAGTGTGTAGAAGCGTATCAAGACTTATGCCTCGCTGCCCAAGCAGGTAT